>OX465261.1:17974909-17977183 GCA_949987775.1 Aproaerema taeniolella | reverse complement strand
CTGCAAAGGCACTGCCCCAAAAATCTCTACCTGGCAGTCAAATCCTACCTCGAGGACAGGAAAATAGTAGTTAATTATGCTGGGGAAACCAGTGAAAGGGGAACCACGAAAGGATGCGTCCAAGGCTCAATAGGTGGACCCACCTTCTGGAACATCATACTGGACCCATTGCTCCAAACGCTATCGTCAGAGGAGGTTTACTGCCAGGCGTTCGCCGACGACGGTGTGCTGGTGTTCTCCGGGAAGTCAATTGAAGGGATGGAGGATACCATCAACCAAGTGCTAGACAAAACATACAAATGGGGGAAAAAGAACAAACTGAACTTTGCAGCTCATAAGACCAACGCTATGCTGCTCACCAAAAAACTTAAGTTCACTCCTCCAACACTCACCATGTCCGGCACCAAAATATCCTTGGTTGGAGATATCAAACTTCTCGGCCTCACCATCGACCGTAACCTGAACTTTAATCAGCACGTCACTAATATATGTCGAAGATCGACTGATATATATAAGCAACTGGCGTGCGCGGCAAAGGTCACATGGGGGCTGAACGGAGAAATCATCAGAACAATTTATGTCGCGGTAATAGAGCCAATAATAACATATGGGGCTTGTGCCTGGGCAGAGGCATCGAAACTACAGATGAACAAAACAATGTTGGACGCACTCCAGAGGGGCTTTGCGCAGAGAACATGTAAGGCATATAGGACAACCTCGCTAACATCAGCACTTGTCTTATCTGGACTACTGCCTATAGACCTGCGCATCCTGGAATCTGCAGCCCTGTACGAGGCAAAGAAAGGAATCTCAGCCGACTTCCTGCCGCCTGGCCGCACCCTCGAGAAGAAAGTCAAAGTAATGGACTTACCGCATCCGTCGTACCGAATAACAACTACGTACGAACTACTCGAAGATATGGATGAGAGCACCCAGAAAACCCACAAAATTGATGGACCGCAGATTTATACTGACGGCAGCAAGAAAGAGGGCAGAGTGGGGGCAGCGTTCACGTGGTATGAGGACGGCAGAGAAACCCAACACCAGATCTTTAGTCTGGACCCCGCATGCACGGTTTTCCAGTCTGAACTATATGCACTCCATAGAGCACTGCAGAGGGTGGAAAGGAGCAACGAGCCCGTGGTGAACATCCTGAGTGACTCTAGGTCTTCTCTGGAGTTACTCAATGGCCCGAAGTTGATTCACCCTCTTGCGAAATCCATCAAAGAGTGCATAGCGGGAATCCGTGCTCGGGGAAGACAGGTTCGGCTCTTCTGGCTGCGGGCCCATGTCGGGACGATGGGGAATGAAAGGGCCGACCAACTGGCCAAAGAGGGCGCGGAAAGAGAGGCAGAGGTGCCAGACTACGCAGAGGTGCCCTTGTCATACGCCAAAAGGAAAATCAGAGAGGAGTCATTGCTAAAGTGGCAGGACAGATATGACTCCTCACCAACGGGGTCCACAACGAAAGCCTTCCTCCCAGATGTACGCGTTGCATACAAATTGGTTAGAGAGACAAAGCTGACCCCTTTCCAAGTTCAAGCGATGACAGGACACGGCGGGTTCGGGGAGTATCTGCACCGGTTTAAACTGAAAAGTCATCCCGGATGCGAGTGTGACCCGACCTGTAGCGAGACGGTTTGGCACCTACTGCTGGAATGCCCACGTTTTCTTACCCACCGCTACGATCTGGAGTGTAGCCTAAACAAAAATCTTACAAAAGACATTATACCAGAACTCTTGGAGGCAAAAAAGACCAGAGGTAAAATTTTGAAGTACATAGAACACGTGTGCCGAATAGCGGCCACACGTAACAGCGCCCTGCCCACTACTCGGCCTGAACAATTACAAACACAGCAACCACAACCACCAATATCACCAAACAATACACTCACTAATTACATAATAACACAACATGGGGAACCAGGCAGGCCTGGAGTCCGTATCCGGGGTGTCTCCTTCTTCATGGACGACAACTCTGAGAGAATGGGTATAGCCTTCTGCAACACCCGAGCCAAGACCTCCGTCTACATCCACCAGGCCTCGGCGCCCTTCTAAACGGCAGTACCTTCAAAGTCACCATGAGACGCAAAGTCTATAACGCCTTGCCTGAGGTACTTGTGGAAGGACGGCGGTGCAGGATAGTGCGAGAGAAAAATAAATCTGTCGCACTGTTCAGCGCCGACGACATTACACAATTTAGGCAGGCATGCGAGGTACTGCAGAAAATAGGGAGCCGCGGCGAGGAAGGAACCACTCAACCCATAAAGATCA
>OX465261.1:17704909-17969909 GCA_949987775.1 Aproaerema taeniolella | reverse complement strand
ACCTAACCTAACCTAACCTAACCTAACCTAACCTAACCTAACCTAACCTAACCTAACCTAACCTAACCTAACCTAACCTAACCTAACCTAACCTAACCTAACCTAACCTAACCTAACCTAACCTAACCTAACCTAACCTAACCTAACCTAACCTAACCTAACCTAACCTAACCTAACCTAACCTAACCTAACCTAACCTTTTTTTTTTTTTTTTTTTTTTTTTTACGTGGGGAAATGCATTACGCATACCACCGGGACCCGGGGGGGTACCCGATGGTTATGTGGGACTCCCGTATAGGCCGGTATACCTACTAAAACCCCACGGTGTTCCTCCTTCAGCCGTATCCTGGCGAAGCGGGTGCGCCGAAGCATTCTTCCGCGTCGCCCAGCGGCTCTGCTCGCCGAATAACCTCAACGGCAAGCCCCTCTCTGTTGAAAAGTGAGGTCCTCGTCCCCGTCCCAAATTGACAAGGGCCCCAGCCTTCACTCCTTCGCAAGGCTTGCACCGAACACCTAAGTGTAAGCCTTACTCCTGGGTCCGCATGCGAGTCGCAGCAGCTTCCCCCGAAGCCGCCGCTCGCGGGCCCTCATGGCGGCATTCGCTGGAGGTCATCTCTGACCCTGCGACGACGCCGCGGTCGCCTAGCGCGAGTCGCGGAGGTGGCCGTAGCTTCCCTTTCGCGCTCCGCGTCCTCCTTCTGGGACATTACTGTCTCGCAGAAGGAGAGCATTGCTCGCCACGTCGTCTCGCTCTGGACCATCGATCTCACGACGGTCGGGAGCGAGAGGTCGCGGCCCACATCTGCAACTAGGACCCGGCGCTCCGCTTCCCAAGCAGTACACACCGCTAGGGTGTGTTGCGCCGAGTCTTCGTTGCCGCTAGCACAGTGATGGCACTGCGACGACTCCTCCCGTCCAATCCGATGCAGGTAGTCTCCGAAGCAGCCGTGCCCGGAGAGTACCTGCGTCAGTCGGAACGTCAGGGAGCCGTGTTCCCTTTCCAACCACTCCTGCATGACTGGGAACACCGCTTCCACCGTTCGGCGCCCTGCCTCAGCTGAGGCGAGCCTCTCACTCCACCGATCAAGCAGCACCGTGCGTAGCTCCGCTCGGTGCGCTTCGACTTCTCTGGGCGCAGGGTAGAATTCATGCGCCCGTGCCTCTTCACGCCACTGAAACAGCGACGCGAGGGTTTTGGCATCGAGGTCCCACGGTGGAGTCCCAGCCAGGAGGCGCGCCGCCTCGCCCGAGATCGTGCGGTACCCTCGAACGATCCTTATGGCCATCACTCTCTGTGCGCGAAGCAGGAGAGTGACATTCTCCCTTGTGAGGCCGTCGGCCCATACGGGAGCGCCGTATAGGGCCATGGACCGCACGATGCCGGCGTACAGCCTTCGGCAGGACACAGATGGACCCCCCAAGTTCGGCAACAGGCTGCTCAAGGCTCCCGCCGCCTTCAGCAACTTCGGGAGCAAACCCCTAAAGTGTGCCCCAAAGTTCCATCGACTATCAAGGACCAGCCCCAAGTACTTCAGGGTTGGCTTGACGACGATGGAACTTCCACCGACTACGATGTGTAGGCCGGGAGGTGGTCTGTTCCGAGGGCCGTGAAACAGCAGCGCCTCAGACTTTGAAAGGGCCACCTCCAGGCCCAGCCTCCTAATACGACCCACAACATGGGCCACTCCGGCCGTGGCCAGTACGCATGCCGCGCGAGGCGACTCACCCCGGGCGGTGACGAGCGTATCGTCAGCATAGCAGGTGACCTGCACGCCCGGGAGATTCGCTCCTCGCAGCACCCAATCGTACCCGATGTTCCACAGGAGGGGTCCGAGGACTGACCCCTGCGGAACACCGCATACCATCTGGTGGCGTAACCACCCGTCACGCCCCTCATACCTCACCCACCTCTGGGAGAGGTAGGAATCGATCAGGCGGCGGAGGTAGGGAGGTACCTGATGATATCGAAGTGCCTCCGCAATAGCACTCCAAGGCAAGGTGTTGAAAGCGTTGGCGATGTCCAAAGACACCGCCAAAACAACCTCGCCCCGGGCAACTGCTTCCTCCGATAGCTCCCTCACGCGCTTGATCGCATGGATCGTCGATCGACCCGGCCTAAACCCAAACTGGCTGGGACTCAGGTCCGGACCGACCGAGGACATGTGGCCGATGAGGCGGGCGGCCAAAAGGCGCTCAAAGAGTTTGCCCACCTCGTCGAGCAGCACGATGGGGCGATACGCCCCCGGCGACTCCGCAGGGCGGCCTTCCTTTTTAAGCAGGACAAGTTTACCGGTCTTCCAGAGGACCGGAAACTCGCCCTGATTAATGCATCGATTAAAGAGGGCGCAAAGGCGCGGACCCAGTTCCTGTAGGGCCAGCGCCAGCGCCCTTCCGGGTATTCCATCTGGACCCGGTGCCGTGTTTTTGGCACGTAGCCTCTGCACTGTACGCCGGATCTCCTCTGCACTGACCCCAGAAACTGTCTCTTCCGAGACTGGCTCCATCCTACTGACTGGGGCCATCACTGGTGGTGCTGTTCCTAGCCGATGGGGAAACAAAGTCTTCACCACCTCCTGCAGGAAGCACGGCTGGAGAGTCTTCGATAGTGGAGGAGCATATGGGCGTAATTTGCCTCGCACCTGCCGGTAGGGGCGCCCCCACGGGTTGTCATTGAGGGTCGACAGCAGCGTCTCTCGGGCCTCCTCCTTGGAGCGGATAATAGCTAATTGTAGGGCCTTTTTAGCCAGATTATAGGCCTCCCGCAACTCAACCTCCCTCGCGATCCACGCCTGGCCTGCTTCGGTATTCGGAGGTGGACGCCTTCTCCGACGGTGACGGGTGTATTGGCGTCTGGCAGGTACGCACACTATGCGTAGCTGACCGATTTCGTCGGACCACCAATACACACGTCGTGGCGGCACAAAGGCCTTGGCCCTCGGCATCGCCGCATCGCAAATGGACGTCATGGTTTGGCAGAATGATTCTGCCTCTCCATGGACGTCGTCCGACATCTGCGGGGACGACCACGCCGCCACGATTGCCGCCTCCTTCAGCAGCTCAGCGTCCAGGCGCTTCAGAACCCAACGCGGGCCACCTTCACGCGCTGCACCGGGTACTGGAAGTCTGGAGGTCTGGGCGGAGACGTCGAACCGAATGTAACGATGATTCGACATATTCTCCACCTCCTCACACACTCTCCATCCCACAACGCGCCTTGAGACCGCAGGACTGGCAAAAGTTAAGTCCACTATGGACTCTCCCTGAGGTCCCACGAAAGTAGGGACACTGCCCGTGTTGATTAGGTTCAGCCCTGCCGCGATAGCCCACAACTCCAGGGGGTCGCCCCTCTCGTTGGCCTCCTTTGAGCCCCATGTCGGGGAATGGGCATTAAAATCTCCAGCCACGATGACTGGGTGAGGTTGACATCTGCCAACCAGGTCACTCAGACGAGAGAGGAAAACCTCAAACTCAGAGAGCGGCCTGTTCGGCGAGAAATACACGCCCACGATGGCCACGTCCCCCAGCAGGACCGAGACGCATCCCCGACCCTTCGCTACTTTTTCGAAGGGTGGGGAGCCAGCGGCACCACGGCGGACGATGGCCACCAAGCCATCTTCATCTGTCACCCAGTCATCGCTGCTGGGTGGGACGAAATACGGCTCAGCCATTATGGACACATGAATCGACCACTCCGCCATGCTCTGGACCATAAGATCCTGAGCGGCAGTGCAGTGGTTCAGGTTCCCCTGTAGGACGCGGAGTTGGGCCATCTACTTCCCGGTCGTGTCCATCTTCTCTTGTGCCGGCCTTGTGGGCACAGCCTTGGGCTGTTGTTTCTGGGACTTCTCCCCGGAAGCAGCTCCAGCACCTCTACCTTTTCGCCCGGTGGCAGCCTCCTTACAGGCGGGGCTGCCCAGGCGGTGACTGGCCGACCGCTTCGCAGCTGCGCAGATGACGCAGTGCGAAGCAGCCGTGCAGTTTGAAGCCTTGTGGCCTTCCTGGCCACAGTTGAAGCACTGGTTGCTTCGGTCTGCGGCCGAGCACTCCTTCCCTACGTGCCCCAGCTCGAGACATCGGAAACAACGCAGTGGGCGCGCCTTCAGCAGCCTCACCTGAACCGACACCCACCCAATTTGGATTCTGCCGCTCTCCATCAGCTTTTGCGCAGCAGTAACCGGGCACTGGAACCAGATTGATCCCAGGCCGGACGTTGCAGCGCGACTAATGGGGCCGGTCCTGACTTGGTCGACGAGACAGCCTCCCTTGTTAGCGACCACTTGCGCCACCTCCTGCGGGGTGACCGAATCGTCCAACCCAGACACCCTCATGTCCGCCATTTTGGTGGGCCTGGAGACCTTCACGGCGGGCCCCAGAACCTCACTAATTTTGGCAGCTAGCAGGTCCGCCTTATCGCCACTAGTGACGCCTGGAACCTCTAATATTCTTGCGCCAGTCGCCGCACGACGGATGCGCAGGGGTGGTAGGCCCATTTCGCTGATAGGAATTGCAGCCTTTGCTTTCCCTAATGCCTCCGCATAAGTGACGCCCTTTTCTACGGCTTCCGGTTGTAGCATAACCACAATTGCAGCCGACCGTGGAGCGCGAAGCTTTTGCTTCTTCGGGGACTGCTTTAGTGCCTTAGCAGTTGCCGCGGAGGCTGGCTGGTCCTTTTTTTCCTTCTTATTTTTCCCTTTCTTCTTTTTGTTTTTCCCACCTACGAGCTGCCAATCTCCACCTCCATCCTTGGGAGCAGAAGGGGGAGACTGGGCCGAGTCGGGAGTGGAAGTCAGGGTGACGGCGGCCTTCTTTTTTCGGGTTTTTGCCGGTTTCGCTGCTTGCTGTTTTTTAGCTGCGTCCTGTTTAGGAGCAGACTTAGCAGCTTCCGGCGTAACAGCCTCCTTGACAGCTGTCACGGAAGCGGCCATTGCCCTTAGCCGGACAGCATTACCAGCCACTGTAGCCGCGCTTCTGTCCGCCGCAAGAGGTGGACGGATCCGCTTCTCTGGGAGAAGCCTGTCTTCCAGTCCCGCCAGTTTGGCATCGAGCATAATGCCTACCTGACGCATAATGGAGCTGGTTAAGTTTTCTGCCTGGAAGGCGGGCTCAGAGGATGGTCGGTGCGGACTGGAGATCCCCCCCGGAACTAGGTCCTCGAATAGGCCGACGGCTGGGGACAGCAAGGGCGGTCGGTTAATAGAGGCTTTAAGGGCGTCCATTTCTCTTCTTAGGTTGTCCACCTCCTTTTTCAATCTAACATTTTCGGCTGTGAGCCGCGCAGTCTCCGCTGAGGCAGAGACAACGCGCAGCTCACCCGTGAGGTCGGTGAGGGTGGCTACCGCTTTATTTATTGCACCCTTCATAGTGCCCTTCATGTGGGAGGACTTGCGGGTAGCCTCACTAATTACCTTGGCACAGTTCTGGAGTTGTTCTGCCAACTCACTCGGAGACCGCGTTGCCGTGCCGGGCAGAACCTTCTGAGCCAATTCGGCAACCTCAAGCTGAGCCCGCAACTCAAGGTTTTCCTCTTGGGCTTTGAGGAATTGCTCCCTCGATTCGGCCGGTCCTACGTACTGGCCAAACGATGAAGGTCTTTCTCTGTCCCTTCTCTTCGGAGAGGTGGCCTTAACCTTAGGAGCTGGCCGACGTTCCTCGTCGGAGTCGCCGCAGTCAAACCCATCAGTCCTCGCATTTTGTGACCGTTTTCGGCCTCTATCAGCCCAGAATTTACCTTGGCCGACCTCCTGTGACAGCGAATCGATCGAGGCGGTTGACATACGCGAGCTGCAACGCTCGTTATCACTCGCACGATCCGCTGACACGTCTATTCGCTCGAGCGACACGGTAAGACGCCGATTACGCTCGAGCGACGCCATCTGTGACATGAGCTCCCGACTCCTGCCGCTAAGAGTCGGGAGATCACTCCCAATATTCTGCCCCTTACAAGGCCTAATGGCGCTGACCGCGCCGTGCCCAGAGCACCTAGCCACTTCCGGGGTGGTGGATCCCGGCAGCGGCCCAGATATCTCCGTGGACTTTGCATCCACTTTTTGAGCGGAAACCTTCTGTGCCTCAGCACACTCCATTTCAAACTTTTCATTTTCAAAATATTTTTTTAATTTTTCTAGTTCTCCCTCAACATCAATTATTTTTTCCATACTAAATCCCACGAGAATGGGGGAAAACAACAGTCCACCCAGGCAGAGACCCCTGTACCTGGGTAACCCCTAATACCACTGGGGTGCGGGAGGTGCCCCAGGGTTGGTCGCTAGCGACGGAGATACTCCCCCGCCACCTGCTCTTGCAAACAGGTGCCCTGACGCCGCGCTAAGACCCGAAGGTGCCCCAGCGCCAGGAACTTGAGGTTTTTTAGTGAGGTTGTCTCCTCTTGGGCCGGCCAATTAAGGCAAGCCCCCTGGTCTCGGTCTAGGCTGCGAGACATGACCACAGCACCTAGACGGGATAACAGGTTTGCCGGCGGTGACCGAAGCCTGTCCGGAAGGCCATGAGTTCATAGCCCCCGAAACCCGCCGCCCGAGGCGCTCTTCGCCTCCTCCAAAGTGGTTTTTTCAGAGGTTATCTCCTCGCGACCCCCCCTACAATGTAGGAGCGGCCCCCATTCCTTGAAAACGTCCAAGGGCTACGGGTTGCCCGACAGTCCTCTCAGGAACTGCCGCGCAGGACAGGCGGCTACGCCCCCTCCAGTGGATTTTTACAGAGGTTGTCTCCTCGCGGCCCCACCCAAAGGAATTGGGAGCGGCCCCCGGCCCTAGAATGTTCCACCACAGACATGAAGGGTTACGGGTTGCCCGCCGCTGGTCAAAGCCAGTGCCTGCCTAGAGATATCCAGACAGGAACGACGCGCTGGATTCCATTTCGTTCCGCTGCAACGGTCGAGTTAAAGCGACAGTCCCGAGCGTTGCAGCGTTAAGCCCCTCCGCCACGACAAGGCAAGAATCCGTTGGGGGGAACCTAACCTAACCTAACCTAACCTAACCTAACCTAACCTAACCTAACCTAACCTAACCTAACCTAACCTAACCTAACCTAACCTAACCTAACCTAACCTAACCTAACCTAACCTAACCTAACCTAACCTAACCTAACCTAACCTAACCTAACCTAACCTAACCTAACCCAACATTTTTTGGAGTATTCCAAAAATTCAAAATCCTGAATGGTTCTAAATAGCGCCGGCTATACTCCTGTAATACTTTCGGCTTTCCACTTCATACAAAAATTTTAAGTTTTCATACAAAAACATTCAAAAAATACACTTTTTTCAAAATTACCAAAAGTTTTTGTACTTACCGGTACCTCGTTTTTTGCATTGGGGTGTTGAGCGCGACGAGCCGAATCCGGCGACACGTCGCTTGCCCGCCTAGCGCGAATAGAAACGCAAAAAATTCACCCTCCCACCCACCCGGTGGTCATTACTTACGTGGGTTCGGACTGCAAAAGAGAATTTTTTGCTGAAAATCATCCTTGTTTTATTGTTTGGTTAATATACTTTCGAGAGTGTCTTTTTGGGCACATTATTATAGTTATAGTATAAGACGAATTTACAGAGTGTCTCTTTGGGCACAGATTGACAAAAAGAAATTTGTAAATTAATAAATATTCTCTCTTGTGACATTATATTATTCGGTATAAGGATTAACACGTAGAAGGGATACAATATTTATATACGTAAATATTTATACATACTCAGAGAGTGCCCTATTGGACACATATCTGCTAGTTTTATAGAATCTAGATTAAGTTTAAATTGACTTTGGGCGGAGATTTGTTGTTCCTTCATAATCTAGAATGTTTGGCCTACGCACTCCATCTAGAAAGCCGATTGACCCGTCTGAAGCGGACCTACGGACTACGCAGGAGCAGGCAGGACCCTCTCAACTAGACTCGACGTTCACCTCCAATGTGAGGCGCAGTGTGGGAGAATGGGAGTCCTCTTCAGAAAAAGTGACGCTTTCGCAAGAGAGGAAGCCGACCCGCAAGTCTCCGGGCGAGGTATTAGTAGTTAGCCCGCAAAAAACGAACTACATTTCTAGAGTTTCCGAGGCAAAAGCTTGTCTTACTAAAGCTAAGATACACCTGGGAAACTCTAGAAACTTAAGAACAGACATAAAAAATGAGGTTACATCAGCGGTGGAGCGACTATACCGACTGGTTTTGGAAGCAGAAGGAGAGAAAATGAAAACAGACAAGGAGAAGAAAGGACAAGAGAAGAAAAAAGATTTAGAAAGAGTAGAAAACTCAAACGTCACCTCCAACAGCACTCAGCTAATGGAAGACCTAGTGCGCAGTCTGAAGGAGCATGGTCAACTAGTATCAGAGTGCAAAGAAAGCACCGTGATACTGACTGACCATATAAAAGAATTAGGGGAACTGCCGAAAATATCAACCTATGCAGAGGCCCTAATGGGAAGAAGCTCCCCAAAACCTCCTTTAAAGACCAGTCACACGCTCATAGTAACCTCGAAGGAAGAAAACGATACAAGTGAGGAAGTGCTTAATAAATTAAGGCAATTAGTACACGCGAAAGAAGGAAATGTTCAGGTAGACAGAGTCAGAAAAGCCAAAAATAAGAAAGTGGTAATCAGTAGCACCTCAGAAGAGTCTATAAAGCAAATTACGGATAAAATAAAAAACACAGGACATCTCCAGGCACAAAAAGCCAGCCAAAAAGATCCTCTGGTGATAATAAAAGATGTATTAGCCTATAATACAGATGAAGACATAATAGGTGCAATCAAAAGGCAAAATGGTCACCTTGTTGGAGACATTCCTGAGAGCGAGTACAGAGTCGTAATTAAGTACAAGCGCAGAGCCAGGAATCCCCACGAAAACCATGTAGTTCTGCAAGTATCACCACAGGTCCACCATAGACTAGTGACAGCTGGGGCGGTGTACATAGACCTTCAGAAAAGACAAGTAAAAGACCAGTCACCACTGATACAGTGTACAAAGTGCCTTGGCTTTGGCCACGGCAAGAAATACTGCACACAGTCTGAGGGCCTATGTAGCCACTGCTCCGGCCCCCACATGCGTAGCGAATGCCCAGTGTGGGCAATAGGGGATAGGGCGACTTGCAGAAATTGTCACCTTGCTAAAATGGAAGATGTCGATCATAATGCTTTTGCCTCCGAATGCCCAATTAAAAGGAAATGGGACGCTTTAGCTCGAGCAAGCGTAGCCTATTGCTAAGGTCCAACCACAGCAACTTCGTTATCAGCTGATTCAGACCAACCTGCAAAGAAAAAGACTTGCCACTCAGGAGTTGATACATGAGGCTTTCAAACGAGGTGTGTGCTGCGCGCTAATTCAGGAGCCCTATGTTGGAGCAGAAGGAGAGCTAAGCCAAAAAGCAGGTATAAGGGTAGCTCAAAAGAGTCGAGGTAGACAGGGACCAGTTAAAGCTGCAATTATGGTTTTCGACGATAGTCTTCATATTTATGAAGACCCACCTTTGACAACAGAGAACATTGCGGTTCTAATAGTAAAATCAGCAAACAAAACAATAGTGCTGGTCTCTGTCTACTTCGAGGAGGATAAGCCCTTAGAACCTTACTTGGACCACCTGCAGAAAATATGTCATAAATACGCAGATAATCACCTGATCATTGGAGGCGATGTAAACGCGTGGAGCTTTTGGTGGGGCAGTAATTCCGAGAATCATAGAGGAGCAGAACTCTCCGCTTTCCTAGAAGAGATAGACCTACAAATAATAAATGAAGGAGACGAACCTACTTTCGAAACTATAAGAGGAGGGAAAGAATACAAGAGTAGGGTGGATATAACAGCGTGCAGTAAGGATATGCTTAAATCAATAGATAACTGGAAAGTAGACAAAAGCGTCACAAGCTCGGACCACAACGCTGTTACATTCACCCTAATCTTGAAAAGAAAAATAGAACAATTAGTCAGAAGGACAACAAGAAAATATACCACGAAAAAGGCAAAATGGCTAGAGTTTAGAACGGATCTGGAAAAAGAATTAAAAGAATCGAATATAGACAAGAACACAATAGACAGGATAAATACTACTAGAGAACTAGAAGAAATAGTGGAAAAATATACAAATTCAATAACTAAGATCTGCGATAAACATATACCTAAAAAGAAGCAAAACACAAAAAAAGCCAGACTCGCATGGTGGACGGAAGACCTAGACAAACTAAAAAGAGACATGATTACAAAAAAGAGGAGAATAAGAAATGCAGCAGAAAGTAGGAAAAAATTCGTAATAGACGTCTATCTGAAAGCAAAAGAAAAATACGAAGAAGAAGCAAGAGAGGCACAAGTTACAGGATGGAAAGATTTCTGTAGTAAACAGGATAGGGAGAGCCTGTGGGATGGAATATATCGGGTCATAAACAGGACAAGGAAAGGATATGATGATGAAATGTTAGTAAATAGAGACAAAGTGCTTACTGCAAAAGAATCAGTAGAGTTGCTCGCCAAGACCTTCTACCCAGACGACACGAGAGAAAACGATACAGCAGAACAATGTAAACTAAGGGAACTGGTAGAAGAAGATAATCAGGATAGTACGGAAGAGAATAATAGAAATGATCCAGAATTTACAAAAACAGAAATAGAAATCAATATAAATACATTTAATCCGAAAAAAGCCCCTGGTCCTGATGGCTTCACTGCCGATATTTGCTCAGCAGCGGTGGCCGTGGATGCCGATGTATTCCTCGCCATAGCTAATAGATGCCTCGAACTTGGATACTTTCCAAAAGTATGGAAGGTCGCTTCAGTAATAGTTCTGAGAAAACCCGGAAAATCGGATTATACCCAGGCAAAGTCTTATCGACCAATTGGTCTGCTCTCAATAATGGGGAAGCTACTTGAGAAAATTATGGTTTCCAGACTGAAATGGCACCTCCTTCCCAAATGCAACCTGCAACAATATGGCTTCGTACCCCAGCGCTGTACGGAGGACTCCCTATATGATCTTAATACATATATCAATAAAAAGCTACAAAACAAGAACATAATAGCCTTAATTTCACTAGACATAGAGGGGGCCTTCGACAGCGCTTGGTGGCCGGCCATCAGGAAGCAGCTTTTGGTGAAAGGTTGCCCGAGGAACTTAAGAAGGATGGTGCACAGCTATCTTCAGGATCGTAAAGTAAAGGTGGGATATGCTGGAGAGGAATACGAGAAGGAAACCAACAAGGGCTGCGTTCAAGGATCAATAGGGGGACCAATGTTTTGGAACTTGTTGCTGGACCCACTGCTGGACATGTTAGAGACTTCTGGCGTTTATGTTCAGGCCTTTGCCGACGATGTCGTCCTGGTGTTCTCCGGATCATCCGCTGAAAAAATTGAAACAGAAGCTAATTCAACGTTAGACAAAGTTTATAAATGGGGACTAGAAAATAAATTAAAATTTGCAGCACACAAAACAAACCTAATGATTATAACAAATAAACTTAAATATCAGGAACCTAAATTAGAAATGGGAGGGATTCATCTACAATCAGTGAATGAAATTAAACTATTAGGACTAATAATAGATAAAAAATTAACATTTAACAATCATGTAGCACAAATTTGCAAAAAATCTATAAATATATACAAACAGCTAGCAAAAACTGCAAAAATATCGTGGGGATTGAGTTCGGAGATCATCAGGACGATTTACGTAGCAGTCATCGAGCCAATCATAATGTATGCGTCCAGTGTGTGGGCTCCAGCTTCAATGAAAATATCAATTAGAAAACAATTAGATGCGGTACAAAGGGGTTTTGCCCAAAAAATTTGTCGTTCATATAGAACAGTTTCCCTGAACGCAGCCCTGTTGTTGACGGGCATTCTACCTCTGGATATTAGAGTGAGGGAAGCGGCAGCATTGTACCGTGCAAAAAGAGGCGAGACCATTAGCGAGCTGCCACCGGATCGAAAGGTTGAGCAGAGGGTCAATTACTGGAACGCACCCCACCCATCGATGCAAATTAACAACACATATACCTGCATTGATACAGAGGAAGAAATAAAAGCTCTGGAAGGATGCGTCCACGTTTATACAGATGGCAGCAAACTACAAGGGAAAGTTGGGGCGGCGGTGTCCTGCTGGGAAGGCGGTGCGGAGGTGAAAACAGCCAAGCTAAAATTAGAACCGTACTGTACCGTCTTTCAGGCAGAGCTCCTCGCATTGCAGAAGGCTCTGGAGGTGGCTGACACCATCAAAAAGCAAAAAATAGCTATTCTGAGTGACTCTAGATCCTCTCTGGATCTAATTGCAAACCCTAAAATGTTCCACCCTATTGCTTTCAACATCAAGGAGAAGCTCCGCAGCCTCAAAAGTCAAGGAAGAGAAATATTGTTATTTTGGGTGAAAGCACATATAGGGATAAGTGGGAATGAGAGGGCAGACCAATTGGCCAAAGAAGCGGCACTACATAAAAAGACAAAAACAGACTATGATTGCCTACCAGTGTCATATGCGAAGCGTCAAATTAGATTAAATTCTATAGAGGAGTGGCAGAAAAGGTACACTGAATCTGACACAGGAGGAACAACCAAACTCTTTCTGCCTAATGTGATAACAGCGAAGAAGATCCTAAATAAATTAAAGCTAAATCCTATACTGGTACAAGTATTGACAGGCCACGGTGGTTCATCGAAAACGAGGAACAGCTGAGAAATGAAGGGAACCACGGTATAAGAATATTCACCGATGGAAGCAAGCTGGAGGGAAAAGTTGGTGCAGCCCTAACGTGCTGGCAAGATGGGCTTGAGATCACGTCCCAAAAGTTCAACCTGGAATCGTTCTGCACTGTATATCAAGCGGAGATGTATGCTGTACTGAAAGCCACTGAATTCATCTTAAAAAGCAAAAGTAAAGATTTTGGGGTGTACAGCGATTCAAGGTCGACCCTTGAGGTTTTGGGTAACCAAGATTCCCTGCATCCCCTCAGGACAAGAATCCAGCAGAACATTGCGAAAATACAGGCGCAAAATAAAATATTACATTGGTACTGGATTCGTGCTCATGTGGGGATGGAGGGGAACGAAAGAGCCGATACCCTCGCTAAAGCGGCAGCTCTTAACAAAAAGTCTAAAGCAGACTATGACAAATGCCCCATTTCGTATATCAAACGACTCATTCGCATGGAAACGCAACTGGCCTGGAATAACCGGTACAGAACTGAGAGCACTGCCAAGGTCACAAAAGTGTTCTTTCCGGAAACAACACCGGCATATACAATTATAAGGTCGCTGGAGCTTTCCCCTACACTTGTACAAATAATGACTGGACACGGCGGCTTCTCCGAATACTTGTATAAATACAAGTGTAAGGAGAACCCGTCGTGTACCTGTGAGTCTGGAGTGGGGGAAAGCATCCTGCATATACTATTAGACTGTACTGTCTTCGCTAGAGATAGATTAGATGTAGAATTTAAAATGGGTAAGAAACTGGACATAAATACTGTTAGTGATATAATGTTAGATAAAAATATAAGAAATTACTTTTTAGATTACAGCCTAAAAATAAGTAAAATAGTTATAAATAATAACAAAACAGACGATTAGATTTCTATATCTATATTTTGGCAAAATGTATGCGTATAGGAAGGTCTAAAATAAAAAAATAGATATAGAAACTGAATAGCTCTAAGATAGACAAGCAAATTTCTGTTCCTGTATTTTTGTAAAATATAGGCTTACAGAAAAGTTAAAATGTAATAAAATAGATAAAAATAAGCAGTTTATGTCTAGAATAACAATTATGAATAAGATAAAATTACTAAAACGGTTACAACTGAGGGCTCCCGAACGAAAACCCGGAGCTCTCGAGCCGCAATTAAAAGCATGGATGAATAAAATAAATAAGTTAAAATCCGTGTACAGCAAATAAAGTCTCTGCTCCATGGTAGAGGTATAACGTATGTACATACAAAAAAAAAAAAAAAAAAAACCCCACAAGGCGCCGTAGAATCCGTTGCGCTGCGCCTGTCCGTAGGGCAGCTGTGATCGCTGAGTACCTGGAACACAAACAACTGTATGAGACCAAAGCTATGCAGGCCCAAATTGATAGTTGGAAGGAGTTCTGCGGGAAACAGGATAGGGAGTCCGTCTGGGATGGGATATATAGGGTTATTGCAAGAACCGCGAAAAGAGAGGAGGACCTACCTCTGCAAAAGGATGGGAGGGTCTTGGATATGGAGGGATCGGCAAGACTTCTGGCGGAAACGTTCTACCCGGAAGACACCGAGGAAACTGACAATGTGGTTCATAAAGACGTGAGAGAAGCCGCAAGTGTGGTGAACGACGGAAACCATCATGACCGATGTGACCCGCCGTTCACCATCACCGAACTAAGATCCGCCGTCCAATCTTTTAACCCTAAAAAGGCCCCCGGTGCCGATGGGTTTACGGCCGATATCTGCCAAAGGGTCGTTCAAAACGATCCTGAACTGTTCTTAGGACTCTTGAACAAGTGCCTGGAACTCCGTTGCTTCCCAAGGATTTGGAAAGAAGCTGTGGTGGTTATCCTGAGGAAACCGGGTAAGGACACCTATACGGTCCCCAAGTCGTACCGGCCCATTGGACTCCTTCCGATATTGGGGAAAATCTACGAGAAAATGCTCGTGACCCGCCTGAAACACCACCTATTGCCCAGGATGAGTACCCGCCAGTACGGATTCATGCCCCAGAGAAGCACCGAAGACTCCCTCTATACCCTCATGCAGTACATCCGCAGTAAGCTAGATCAGAAAAAACTCGTAACACTAGTTTCATTGGATATAGAGGGAGCCTTCGATAGCGCTTGGTGGCCTAAAATAAGACTGAGACTGGCGGAGGAAAAATGTCCGATAAATATCAGACGGGTCTTAGATGACTATCTCACAGATAGGAGAGTCACAGTGAGATACGGAGGCAAAGAAATTAACACCGGTACGACAAAAGGCTGTGTCCAAGGGTCCATAGCTGGCCCTATATTATGGAACCTTCTACTGGACCCCCTATTGAAAATCCTTGAGGAGCGGGGAGACTACTGCCAGGCATTCGCAGATGATGTGGTCCTCGTCTTCGATGGGGACACAGCACAGGACATTGAAAACCGTGCAAATGCGTCCCTCGCGTGTGTTGGGGAGTGGGGTGTCGTAAATAAGTTGAAATTTGCAGCTCACAAAACTAACGGTATGCTCATAACACGAAAACTTAAATACGACACACCACGCCTCAGCATGGGCGGGGTCGGTATTTGCATGGTTAAAGAAATAAAGTTACTAGGTCTTACTATAGATAACAATCTTACCTTCAACAGCCATGTAACCAATGTGTGCAGAAAGGCAATGGGAGTTTACAAACAGCTGACCAAAGCTGCCAAAGTCAGTTGGGGCCTCCACCCCGACATAGTCAGGACCATATACGTCGCCACAATTGAGCCAATTGTAACGTACGCTGCCAGTGCATGGGCACCAGCCGCGTCAAAGCTGATGACCATGAAGCAGCTTAACGCGATACAAAGAGGCTTCGCTCAGAAGCTATGTAGGGCCTACAGGACCGTGTCGCTCAACTCAGCACTGGTTCTGGCTGGGGTCCTCCCTTTAGACTTGCGAATTCGTGAGGCAGCCTCATTATATTTGGCTAGAAAGGGGGTACCCCAGCCTGAGCTGGCCGATAGAGAGGTTGAACAGCCGACCTTGGCGTTAGACTCTCCTCATCCCGCGGAACATACCGGCCTGGAGTTTGACAGCCTGATGGACCAGGAACACGTAAATGCAAACAGCGACTTCCAACTTCGCATCTATACCGATGGCAGCAAGATTGAGGGCAAGGTCGGCGCTGCACTATCCATTTGGAAAGGCGCTGTGGAGACCAAAACCCTCAAGCTTGCATTGCCATCCTATTGCACGGTCTATCAGGCAGAACTTCTGGCCATATGTAAAGCGACTCAGGAGATCTCGAAAACCGGTATGAGCAGTTTTGGAATCTATAGCGACTCTATGGCGGCTCTACAAACAGTAACAAACCTCAGTTCCTTCCATCCCCTAGCTGTGGAAGCGCGGAAAAATTTGCGGTACGCGATATCCCAGAATAAACATGTTAGGTTGTTCTGGATCAAAGCCCACGCAGGATTGGAGGGAAATGAGCGAGCAGACCACCTTGCCAAGGAGGCCGCTGTGGGTTCAAAACGGAAGCCTGATTACGACTTGTGTCCGGTTTCATTCGTGAAGCGAAGCATTCGTATGGCCACGCTTCGCGAGTGGAACCAGAGGTACAAAGATGGCAAAACCGCGGGAGTCACCAAGGTCTTCTTCCCGGATGCGGTGGCAGCGTACGCAATAGTTAGGAAAATTGAACCAACAAACCTAACAACCCAGTTGATGACGGGGCACGGTGGGTTCTCTGAGTACTTGAATCGCTTCAGGTGCAAGGAGAGCCCATCGTGCATTTGCGAGCCTGGTGTTAGTGAAACAATTTTACACGTGCTGTTAGATTGCCCTGTGTTTGCCCCCGATAGGTTCGACATTGAACAAATCTTAGAAATGTCACTTAATGTAAATTCTATAGGTCAAATTATGTTGAGTAAGCAAAGGAATGTGTTTTTGAAATATTGTAAATACGTAGTAAGAAAAACAATAGCTAGAAATAAGTAGTTTTAAAATTATGTTGACTTAGTATTTGGTAAATATTAATGTTTCAACATAAGGTCATAAGAAAAGACTAACAACTTAAAAAAATAGAACATAAGAACACTTCTGTAAGGGTTAGATATATAATATTAGTATTAAGTAGATTGTTTACGAGTACATAAGATAAGATAGCATTAGTAAATAGCCCTAACCCAAAATACAACGCAAAGGTAAAAACAGAAGGCTCCCGATAAAACCCGGAGCCTTCGAGCCGCCCTATATATCAAGGATTTCAAAAAAAAAAAAAAAAAAAATAATAGTCCTAAAATCCGTGTACTGAAAGAAACAGACTCTGCCCTGTGGTAGAGGAAAACGGAGGTACATACAAAAAAAAAAAAAAAAAAAAAAAAACCTAACCTAACCTAACCTAACCTAACCTAACCTAACCTAACCTAACCTAACCTAACCTAACCTAACCTAACCTAACCTAACCTAACCTTGCAGACTCACGGTCGCGACATGAAGCGGCGACCGAGCGTTGCAGGTCAGAGAGAGCCAAGGAGGTGGCGTCTCTACACAGCCGGCACTATGACCAGTTGGCTAGCCAGAGGGGGGTCCTGGACGGTCTCGTGGAGGAAAATCGGAAGATCCTCAAAAATATTGAGGATCTTAGAGGGATGTTTGTTTACGAGATCGCCGAGAGCCTCCAACCCCTGTGCAGAAGCGCCACCGCCACTAAAGAGCTAGTCAGCAAGGCTCTCTCTCACCAGGCCCCGACCACCGGGGGCCAGGAGACCTGTTTTGCCGAAATAAAGGAGGAGGTCAACCAGCTCCGCAGAACCGTGGAAGCCGCGGTTCCAACTTTCGCGGAAGTTGTTCGCCGGAATTCCAGCCCGCCCGAGCCAACGCCTCCCCACACCCTAATCATCCACTCCAAAGACGAGCAGAAAACTGCGGGGGACGTCTTGGAGCAGGTGAGGGGAGGCGTCGATGCCCGGAAACTCGGGATCGGAGTGCAGCGCCTACGTAAGGCTAAAAACCAGAAAGTGGTGGTTTGCTGCACTACGAGCAAAGAGGCGAGAATTCTCGGCGACCGAATCAAACAGGTTGACCAGAACCTGGTGGTAGAGGACGCTGCCAGAAGACTACCTCTCGCGATTGTGAGGGACGTGATGGTAGCGGACTCCGACGCCGATATCCTCGACTCGCTAAGGAGGCAGAACTCGAGTATCTACGAGGGCCTTGATGAGAAGGAGGGGGCTAAGGTGCGTTACCGCATCAAAGCCAGGAACCCCCTTCAGTGCCACGTGGTTCTCGAGCTCACGCCCAGACTTTGGCGGCGAGTGACAGAGGCTAAGCGCCTGTACATTGGCTGGATGCGCTGCCGGGTGGAGGACAAATCTCCACTCGTGCAGTGCGGGCGCTGCTTAGGTTTCGGGCACAGTCGAGGCGTCTGCCGAAGCGACCGAAACGTGCCCGACCTATGCGCGTATTGCGCCGAACCAGGACACAGCGCGCGGGAATGCCCTAAAAAGGCGTCCAACCCACCAGGTCCTCCGGTGTGCGTCAACTGCCGAAAAGAAAAAATGGGGAGCAGCGACCACTCTGCTTTCAGTGACGAATGCCCGGTGAGGCTCAAATGGGATGCAATAGCTCGGTCCTCGGTGAGCTATTGCTAAAGTCCTCCCGGCGGCAATCCCTGGAGTAGACACGAGCTCGTCAGAAACTGAATCGCCGCGGTCTTCCTTCATCCAAAGCAACCTCCGCAGGTGCCGAAGTGCCACGGATGAGGTGTTCGGAGTGGCTGTGCAACGTAAGTGCGACATTCTCCTGTTACAGGAACCCTACGTTGGTAGTAAGGGGGAATTGTCGCACCGGCACGGCTTCCGAACGATACAGAAAACGGGCACTAGGATGAAGGATGTAAAGGCGGCGATCGTAATTGTTAACGACGACTTCGTGGTCCAGGTCGACCAGAACAGTGTCACTGAGAACATGGTGGTCGCTAAAGTGGCAAAACCAGGGGGAGAAGAGCTGACCCTCGTGTCGGTATACTTCGAAGGCTCCGAGCCGATGGGACCCTACCTACAGGCGCTCGATAGGGCGATAGTATCCGCTGACAGACTCATAGTCGGCGGAGACTTCAATGCCAAAAGCGCCTGGTGGGGCAGCAAGGAGGACGACGACAGGGGTAGAGAATTACTCGAATACCTGTTGTCGTCGGGACTGCACATCGTGAATGTAGGAACAGTCCCGACCTTTGAAGTATATCGAGGTGGCAGATGTTACACCAGCAGGGTCGATGTGACAGCAGTATCGGAGGCTCTAATGACCAAGGTCTCCGGTTGGAGGGTGGATCGAACAATAGTCCAATTGTCCGATCACAACCCTATCACCTTCCAACTGGAGACCCCAGCCTCCGGGAGTCCTCGACCCTTATCTGCCACTCGGAAATACGACACGAGGAAAGCAGACTGGGCACGCTTCCGAACCGCCCTACGTGAGAGACTGGCAAACGTGGTGCTTCCAGCAGAGCAGTTAGCAGCGCTGCAATCCGCGCAACTGGAGCACTACGTGGAGTCACTCATGGGGGGCGTGGAGGACGTCTGCGAGAAGGTTCTCCCCCGGGTAAAGCCACGCAAAAAGAAGACCAACCCGTGGTGGACCCAAGAACTGACGGAGAAGAAAGCAGAGGTGGTCAGAAGAAGGCGGCGAATCAAAGGAGCCAACCCAGCCCGCAAGCAACTAGTGGTCCAGAACTACCTGGAGGCGCTCGAGGAGTACAAGAGCGCCATAGACCAGGCTCGTACCACTAGTTGGAAGCAGTATTGCTCTGAGATGACTCGGGCCAATGTTTGGGAAGGAGCTTGGAAGATTATCAGACGAAGCGCGGGGCCAGGAGTGACAGGCGTAGGGCTGAAAGACGCCCAGGGCCGAACCCTGCCACCGGCCGAATCCGCTCGTCTGATAGCAGACACTCTCTTCCCGGACGACTCGCCTGAGGAGGATACTCCGGATCAGGCTGAGCTGCGCCGAGTCATCCAAACGCCGCCACCTGCTGACTGCCTAACCCCGTCAGGTCCACCGTTTACGGAGTTGGAGCTCTTGGACGTGCTCTCGACCATGAACCCCAAAAAGGCGCCGGGAGCCGATGGGCTCTCGGCAGATATCTGCAGAGCAGCGATAATGACCGACTGCCACGTGTTCCTCGCAGTGTTCAATAGGTGCCTGGAGACAGGACTCTTCCCCAGAAGATGGAAGTCGGCACGGGTTTGTGTAATACCAAAACCTGGTAAGGAGGACTACACAAACCCGAAAGCCTATCGGCCGATAGGCTTACTTCCGGTGATGGGGAAGATCCTCGAAAAACTGTTAAACAACAGACTCCTTTAGTAGGGTATTATTGGGCATTCTAATTCACTTTTTTCAAAAACCAGTTCACTTCACTCCGTTTGCTCCACTTCGTTCCGCACTCCGTTTCGTGAACTGGTGTTTTAAAAAAAGTGAATTAGAAAGCCCAATAATACAATTATGAAATGAACCTATGCTAACACTTACCACATCAAACGGCAGCGAATGCGTTTCCTCCCGGCGGCCCGTTCCCATTTCCCATACAGCAGCAACAACAATAATTGTCTATTTCTATGTCTTATCACTAATTTTGCGAGAACACTTTTTGCGGAATCGTTATTTTCATAAAAACTGGAAATATTAGGTTTTAGTCACAAATTTCGCGAGATGTATGACTATAAAATTTAAAATGATAATTTTCATTAGAGAAACCAACTAAATCGTATTACACATTTACGAGATTTTCATACTTGAATGAGGGTTTCTGATCAATCAAAACTGGATCCTAACGTTAATTGTTGAGGCTTTTCAACTGACCAGAACTGGTTCCTCTCAAATCAAAACCCCATGCTTTCCTCTCAATTTTAGTTGGTTTTTCTAAGGAAAACTGAATTACGTAAATACCTTCTATGTCAGGTACTAAGCACATTTTCAAGGTTTACATAATTGAATGAGGGTCTCCCACCAGTTGAAACTGGATCCCAACTTTACATGTTTAGGCTTTTCAACTGACTAGAGCTGTTTCCTCTCAATAAAAACCTTGTGCTTTTCCCACCCTAGACAAGTACTTACGCGTAAATATTAGGTTTTAGTCACAAATTTCGCGAGATGTATGACCATAAAATTTAAAATCATAACTTTCATTAGAAATACCAACTAAATCGTATTACACATTTACGAGATTTTCATACTTGAATGAGGGTTTCTGATCAATCTAAACTGGATCCTAACGTTAATTGTTGAGGGTTTTCAACTGACCAGAACTGGTTCCTCTCAAATCAAAACCCCATGCTTTCCTCTCAATTTTAGTTGGTTTTTCTAAGGAAAACTGAATTACGTAAATACCTTCTATGTCAGGTACTAAGCACATTTTCAAGGTTTACATAATTGAATGAGGGTCTCCCACCAGTTGAAACTGGATCCCAACTTTACATGTTTAGGCTTTTCAACTGACTAGAGCTGTTTCCTCTCAATAAAAACCTTGTGCTTTTCCCACCCTAGACAAGTACTTACGCGTAAATATTAAATTACACAATCACAAATTTCGTGAGATTTCACGTAACTCCACAATCATGATTTTCTTGAAAATGCAAATCAAAAACGATATCGGCACACATTACAAAGATTTTTAATATTGAATGAGGGTTTCCGGTCAATCAAAACTGGATCCTAACATCAATTGTTGAGGCTTTTCAACCGACCAGAACTGGTTCCTCTCAAATCTAAAACCTGGTGCTTTTCCCACGCTTTTGACTGTGTTTTCAAACGAAAACGAAATGTAGAAACCGACGCGGTTGGAGTTACGAATACACTAACGCTTTGCAGCTATGCTTCCCGAATCTGATTAGTAAGCATTTGAGTTACTATTTACAATAAAGGTTGTCACACACCACATGCGAGCGATAATTTATCTTCTTCACGCTTTTGTTTCACAGATTTTCATTATTTCTGTTTATTTTCTACTAAAATTGAATTTGTGTAAACACTATAATCGTATATTAACATGTTCAATAATAGTTATTTTTAACAATTCAGTGGATTATCATTAGATAACAAACATTATTTAAAATCTCTTAATCAAATAATACCATTTATTGTCTTACGTAATATCAACAAAATAATCTCTAGATGTTTAACTACCTATTTATGATAATTGTATAAAAATAAATGTCACTAGTATTTTAAACATTTTCAATCAAACCCCCACTAAACCTTTTTTAAATATATACTAATAAAATAATTATTTTTTTCCTAATCATGATGAATATAAAAAATATATTAAAAAATAGCTTTATCTTAGTGTATCCCAGCTTTATCTCACAATTTAGTTCCCAAGAGTCACCGAGAGTTCCACATACTCGTAAGTATTATAGCTTTACCTGTAGATTAAATTACTAAGACGTTGCAGTTAGTCTACAAACCCGCAGGTGGACAAATAAATAATAAGACTCAGTTCACATAAGTAGTGAATACAGATATTTCAAAGAGGGTAGGCAGGGAAATTTAAGACAAGAGAACATTTTATTTTTGTATGTAGTTTTATTCAACTAGTAAAAGGGTATGTTAATGGAATTTACACGTTTGAAGATAATGAAATTAGTAAAACAACCACGCATACAGATATTTTGAAAAGGGTAGGTAGAGAAATTTAAGACAAGAATACATTTTATTTTTAATTTTATTTTTAATAGTTTTATTAAACTAATAAAAGTCGAATTTACTTTTCACAAATCGAAAATATTTTTTTTCTTACGAACTTATTATAATGTATATTGTATCCTACTGTCAGCTACTGTTTACTGTTGTCATCTAATGTCCACTATTGTCAAGTATTGTCTTGTTTTCTCCGAAATGCATGATGTCAAAATAATTCTCTGAATCAAACTCATGGAAATATCTTTTTGAAATAGGTATATAAAGTTATGTATACGTAAAGGTTAAATGTAATGCAGAACGTTTTTTGTAAGTTTCATAATTGTCATTATAGGATGAACGTGCCCTAAGTCGTATTAGTCGAATGAGAACTAAGTATCAGATTCTTTTCCACGGTTCATGGGAAAGTAGTGATTTGCTGTCGCAAACTATTTCTAACAGCAGAAGTTACTTTTGCTGACTTTATTAATTTTCAGGGATAGTAAACATTACACGGTTTTATAAATTTTAAAAACCTAACATTTTGTTCTAACATAATGTTTGCATATTAATTATTTATTAAAGACATTTTTAAATACGTAAGATACCAAAATTTACTAATATCTATCTATCTATATAATACAAGAAATTTATAAAAAAAAATTGTTTTATTTTTTCACTGCAAAACATGTAACTTTTTAATTTTTAGGTTTCCCGTAAATACTTACTAGTAAATACATACTATTAAGTTTGGTACCTGTACAACCAATAAAATGTAGCAATATTATTATTTTTTTCCATGAGTTTGCGATCCCTGACAAATTTTGCTTACTACGGAGAAATTACAGGATAAATACCACAAATTAATTTCTTAAATTCATTCACTTTGTGTAAAGCTGTTCGTGCTTCCGAACCTTTCGCTCGTGCTTATCAAGTGTCGTTTAATTTCAAGAATACTGTGCTGTGGTGCTGTGCGCTAATTTCAACAAAACTTCATTTTATGCGGATCCCGTGCATCAGAATAATGTATGTAAGTTCGAATTAACTTAATTTTCAAAATACCTTCCTAATTTTATTTAAATGTTGAGTAAAGTGATTTAGTTTGATTTTCTTTTTTTAACCCTGTCATAACCGATATTTTCAATTTGTTTTTTTCTATTACAGGTCTGAATCAAACTACAAACGTACCAAACACGAGAAGGCTGAGACCGGCTTCTTCGATTCAGAAGACGAGGGTGCAAGGTAAATATTTTACTCTACTTAAAGCAAATTAATGTTTTAGTTTATACGATATTTCCCTTTACCTTAATGTTTTTTTAGTTGTCTCTCTTATTTTCTAAACACCTTCATAAACCGTGATCACAAATTACTTATGTTGAAATTTTTTAAATTATAAATCGACTTTTCTAAGTTTAAAGACTAATATATATATATATATTTTTTTTTCTCAGTGCTAAGAAGAAAAACAAGCCAGGCCCGAAGCCCCGTGCTTCCAAAGCAGCTACCCCGTCACGCGCACCGTCCAAGTCGCAGTCAGAAGATCCGGCTAGCTGGCTGTCGGACAGCGAGGACGAGACACAAGCACGACAGAAGGCGCAGCAGACGCCGTCCATTTACTCAAAGCGCGTGGCTGATGGTACGATACGGAGAAAAGCGTTCCTTAGTGGTAGTTTAATTGCGGAGTTACGACTCTACAACTGCGCAGAAATAAAAGATCTCGAGGGATTGGATAGGTGCGAGAAAGCGTTCGTATGGCTCCGCTATCAGGGCGATCAACAAGATCCCGAGTTTTTATTATTGAAAAAGTTTATTAAGGGGGCTAAAGAAAAGTTTACTGAAGAAGGAACGTTTTACCAAGCAAAAAAGAAAAAGTAGGTAAAAGTTACACCTTGTTCGATTCGAAAATACTTTCTTACTAGATTTAATTTTTTATTTTCTGGATTTAAGATTTGCGTGGTAAAGCGTTCTTTTCTTTATTTTAATTTTATGGTTAAATATTATTACGTATGCGGGTATATTCTTATTTTAGTACATTTTATTTAGTAGTGTAGGTATTTTGTGTTAGGATTAGGATATATTACTTGTGCGTTGCTTATAATAGTCTTAAGGTTTTGGTCAATAAATCAATATTTTAATCGTTTTAAGTTTATAATTTACAGTCTAATTCTGTTAGATAGGTAACTAAAACAATCTTCACCCGCTTGTTCAGACAATTCTTATAATGACACATTCAATATTTTGTTCAGTTTGCGATATTTCGATTAAAAGTAAAGTGTTCTCTGCTCACCTTAAAAGTATTTTGCATAAAGATAATAGTTCAATCAATGAAAGTGATGGCATTGACAAAATTAGTAGCGCTTTCCGTGCACGTATTGCATCATATCGTGTACGAGGTGACGAAGCGAACCAACCGCTACCACCAAATGAATTTTTGTTTAATATTCGTAGACATGTACGCAAACTCCTTACTACTCGCGTACAAACTCATACAAACTTGAAAGTCAATTTTGAATTGTTCGCTGAATTTTCTTTACCCAAAATTCAAGACAAGGTTTCGATTAAATCTTTTGCCACAGAAAATATAATTTTGCATCGAAATTTCGACTTTAAAACCTTATATTATAAAGTTATTGAAAACATTAGTAGAAAAGTGGAAGAGTTTGAAGAAAAAGATAGTGGCTGGGCCTTTATTCGAAACCTTTACCTTGAAGTGAATATGAACAAATACAATCCGATGAGAGCTTCCAGCTTTATCGATTTGCCTAAAAATATAAAGAACAAACGTGCTTGCATTAATATTAGAAACGCTGACAACTTTTGTTTCCTATGGTCGATAATGGCTGCGTTATTTCCAGTTAAGAACAACGGTCACCGTACGTCTTCGTATCCACACTTTGAAACCGTTCTTAATACGAGAAACATGTCTTTCCCTGTAGGATTCTCAGATATAAAAGTATTTGAAAAAAATAATCCAAAGATAAGTGTGAATGTTTACGGTCTCAAAAATAATAAAAATATAGTAGGTCCCTTGTACAGAAGTGAATCTCGAAAAAAACATCACATTAATCTTCTGTTTTTAGAAGACAATAATCGTTCTCATTACTGTCTTATTAAAGATTTGCCTAAATTGCTTCGTCAACAAGTAACAAATCACCATGCAAAGTTATATTTTTGTGATGATTGCATTTTATTTTTTGATACTTTAAAAAAATTTAAATCTCATACTTGTGGGCAAGTGAAAACAATTCTGCCTGAGGCAGGAAGTTTTATTCAATTCAAAAACTATGAACGAATGCAGGATATGCCCTTCGTTATCTATGCTGACTTCGAATCTCTGCTGAAGCCCGTTGAAAACAATGCTGATAACACATCTAGTTGTACAACATCTTTACAGCAACACGTGCCAGCTGCTTTTGCTTATTATATAGTTTGTTCATATGATAGTTCACTTAACAGGTATGTTACTTATCGAGGACCAGATTGTGTTGCAAAGTTTTTACATTCACTTCAATCCGATGTTACGAAAATCTATGAAATATTACAAACCCCTGTGCCAATGACATTCACGGAAGAGGATTTGATTAATCATACTAACGCTGACTTATGTTTCCTTTGCGATAAAATACTATTTGACGATAAGGTTCGAGACCATTGCCATCTTACGGGACGTTATCGCGGAGCTGCTCATTCGTATTGTAATATCCGATTTCGCTTGCCTAAACTGATCCCAGTATTTTTCCACAACTTGTCAGGATACGACTGTCACTTATTTATAAGGGAATTAGGTGAGTTAGACGGTAAATTAAAGGTAATCGCGAAAAACAAAGAAAATTACATTTCATTTACAAAATTTTTTCAAGTCTATGAGGATAGAATACCTGTTCGCTTCGTAGATTCGTTTAAGTTTTTAGGTACTAGTTTAGAAAAACTTGTGTCTAATTTGAATTCAAATGATTTTATTCATTTAAAACGCTTTTTTCCCTCAAATGTACAATTTAATTTGGTGAAACGCAAAGGGGTGTATCCTTATGAGTATATGACTAGCTGGGAACTCTTTGAGGAAGTTAACCTACCACCACGTCATTGCTTTTACAGTACATTAACTAATGACATTATTTCTGAATCGGACCATGAACACGCACGAAATGTTTGGAATCAGTTTAAAATAAGGAATCTCGGAGAATACACCGATCTATACCTCAAGTCAGATGTATTATTACTTGCGGACGTATTTGAAAACTTTCGCAAAACGTGTAAAGTTAATTACAAGCTAGATCCCGCTTTTTACTTAACAGCTCCTAGTTTGAGTTTCGATGCTATGCTTTTAAAAACCGGAGTGCAATTAGAGCTTATTAATGATTTGGAAATTATAAGATTAATTCAAAAAGGTATTCGTGGTGGGATTTGTTTATGTTCCACTAGGCATTCAAAAGCAAATAATAAATATTTGCCTGAGTACAATAGCTCACAAAAAAACAATTATCTGATTTACATCGATTGCAACAATCTATACGGGTACGCTATGTGTGCTTATCTACCATATTCCGATTTCAAATTGCTCAACGAAGAAGAAATTAATCGTATAAATTTTTGCAATATTTCTTTAGATGGTGACTATGGTTACATATTGGAGGTTGACATAGAATACCCAGAACATTTACATGACCTTCATAACGATATACCATTTTGCGCACAAAAGTTTGCACCACCAGGTTCCAAAACTCAAAAATTAATACCAAATTTGTACGACAAGTTCCACTACGTAATTCATTTCGTTCATTTGCAGACTTGTTTGAAACACGGGTTGAAATTAGTGAAAGTGCATAAGGTGATTGAATTCAAACAAGGACCATATCTAAAAGAATATATAGACATGAATACAGAATTGCGTAAAAAAGCTAAATCTACGTTTGAGCAGGACTTTTTCAAATTATTAAATAATAGCATTTTTGGTAAAACTTTAGAGGACACAGAAAAACGAGTTGATATAAAATTAGTTAATCAGTGGACTGATACTAGGAACAAAACAAAAAAAAATATTACTGCAGAGCAACTAATCGCACGTCCTAATTTCCATAGTGTTTCAATTTTTACAGAGAATTTTGTAGCTATTCAAATGAAACCTGAAACTGTTACCTTAAATAAACCTATCTATATAGGTTTTGCGGTTCTCGAAATTTCTAAAAGTCACATGTTCGATTTCCATTACTCTGTCATGAAACCTTTTTATGGCGAAAGACTGAGATTGTGTTATACAGACACAGACAGTTTTCTTTATACTATAGATACGGAAGATTTTTATAAAGATTTGAAAAGTCATTTTTTACAATATTTCGATACTAGTAATTATGATATAAACAATTGTTACAATATACCTTTATTGAATAAAAAGGTACCAGGTCTCTTTAAAGACGAATTGGGTGGGACCGTTATTTCGGAGTTTGTGGGGTTAAGGTCAAAGCTCTATTGCATTAAAACACAACAAGACGAATTAAAAAAAGCAAAAGGTGTACAAAAGAACGTTATAAAACATGTTCATTTTTCAGATTATAGCAAAGTTTTAATGGAGAATAAGCTGATTCGTAAGAAAAATATAATTTTCAAATCACTTAAACATAAAATATTTACACAAGAACAGAATAAGATTGCATTGTCAGCAAACGACGACAAGCGCATTATTTTGAAAGACCGCATTTCAACTGTTTCTTGGGGACACTGTGATACTTTATCCTAAAAATGACAACTGTAACGAAACTTTATAATTCACCATGGCCGAGAGCTACCTGACTGATTGTGTCATTTCAATGCGAGTGTATACACACGACAACGGTATTAATATAAAATCTGGACTTTGGGTTTTAAATGATTTCATGCCTCAACTTCATATTTTCAACGAGGAAGAAAGTCTATTTTTCTCTATTAATGAGTGGAATCTAGTGTGTGAGATGTTAAATAATGGTTATTCTTTTGGCACGGTGAAATTTACAGATAAAAAGGCAGCGTTACAAACTTTAACCGTGTTAATATATAGTGATAAACGTTGTTCTTTACAATTTGGTCATCTCGTAAGCGAAGCGATTTATCATTTTATTGACTGTATTAAATTGAGAGTATTCCAACTTGAAAACGAATATGTTGAAGCAATTAATTTTGTTAAAAAGGTAGAAAGCAATTTGGATTTTAACTGTTTGTCAGCTTTTCAAAATATAAATAATTATTTAATTTGTTTCGCCAACCCCCTTTCCTTAATCGAGCTAGAAATTGTAGCTACAGCCAGTGCATATTTTATAAGGATTTTGTAACAACTAAGTATGTTAGATAGTAAGTTAAGAAATAAGTATTAGTTTTAGGTACTAAGTTTAATGTATTGATTTTATTTTTATATCAATAAATGTAGCTAAACTAAATGTTTTATTTATTTTATTTAAATACAATTACCTACCATTATTTGACTAGAAATACAAAATAATGTACCTGCATACTAGTAATTTAACATGAACGTGTTTGAACATGTTCTAACAAATTCTGACATCTACTAACAATAACAATGAGGTGTTATGTTCTCTAGTTTTAAATTACTGGTAAGTAATACTAGCACAGCAAAAACGAATCGAAACGTGAGATGAAAAATTGAACAAGTTTCAACATGTTCAAATAAATATCAGGAACAAAGGAGGTGTTATATTACATGACTCCGTTTTATCTATTGTGTTGTTCATTTACGTTTAGTTCTTCAAGCAAAGCAGTGCATAGCTTTAAACATGAGTGAAAAAGTCGATCTCACATCCTTCTTGTGCGTGTATCGAGACGATAAGACTCCACGTTTTGGAGTTAAGGTGGAGTTATCTCAATTTGAAGACGATGAGAAAATTTGCCGTACAATTTTGAAGAGCAATTACATCGTGCACGATGAAGACGATCCGGTGCTCAGACAGTTGGTGCAGCTGCTTTATCACGTGTGCAAGGAGTTGGGAGAGCGATCGGAGTTTGGACTATAAGCTGGTAAGTATATAAATATATTTTGATTTTGTGTTGTCCGTTTCGAACCTCATAGTACAAGTTAATTAAAATCTTATTTTCTCTTTTCCAGAAACTGCAGTGCTACAGGAAACAACCTCTGTTGCAGCCTCTATAGTATTAAGTTAGTTCTACTATTTGTAATTTCTTAAGTTATTAAAATTGTTTAGATTGTAAATAAATAGTATCTACTTAGGAATAATTATACTTTTTTATTGTTTCATCGTATCAAATGATAGTAAATACAATAAAATATGCATTTTGACGTTATGTAACTATTAAGAGTAGTTTTGTTAAGATGAGTTAAAATAAATAAAAGGCTATTGTTTTATAAGTACGTAATTTATTAAACTTAAAAATAAAAACTAGTTAAAAAAATTAAATTGATCTATATTATTATCTTCATACCACTTTTTAATACATAATACATTTTTTAAAGAACATTCTTTTAAATGAATTATACAATTAAATTTTGTAATATCTTTGCAGTACTTATTATGAAGACTTGCAATATTAGGACAGCCTTTACTACCTATATCGATTATGTTACAATTTTCGCATATACATTTTATCCATTTTATTTTTTCTTCTCCTTTAACAATAATATTTTTGTTTTGTAAATGAGGTTTTATCACTCTTTCAAATTCCCTAAAGTCGATGTATCCTTCACTCCAATAAATACCACGGTTCTTTTCTAACCACAACACACGTTTCTTTTCTTCTTTTGTTAATTTGACATATGGATATGGAGGTTTTATTAAAAATACTTGAGTGTGTTCTTCAGTGGCAATAGCACATTCTTTAATAATGAATTCATTTTTTAAGTTTTTAAAACCTTGTACATCCACAATTATTGCATTCATGATATCTTTTTAACTATACTGCTCAAAGGTTTGTATTCTATCAAGCAATCGTTAAAAATAAGACAATATGCAGAAGTTTGATCAGGAATTTCAGTATCACACTCTATTTCAATGCGCACGTTGACAACAGGTCCTGTTTTTATGTTATCGTTTTGCCTGGAGCAGTCAATTACAAATAGAGGTGCTATATCTTTAAATTGTTGTACCGTTAGAAGCGGTTCTACTCTTTCACGACCGTAGTACGACTGCTGAAATCTCGCATACTGTTCATATAATAATGCAATTCTGTCTCCTACAAAACTAATGTCAAGACTTTCGTACGGAAAGTATGTAGAATTTAGATACACCTTTACATCTCGTAAGTAACAGTGATCAAATCTTGACATATCAGCACTTGCATTATTTTTCCGGTTAGTTTGCAATGCTAAGACTACAAACCGTGGCTTTTCAATTTGAGAAGATGTTTTAATAGACCAAGTATGCTTTGTTGTTTTAGGTAATAAAGGATACTCATATAAATCCCAATTTCTAAAGGCTAGTTGAATTGGGCGATCTTTATCCAACAAGCGCAGTAAATTGACTTTTTCCTTATCAGACACCTTGACATGTGGAACTCGCCATACAATTTTATTCATAACAATATCACTCACTACTTCACCGGTGTTAAGTTTCAGAGCATTTAAGTTGGTGTTACTGCGTAGAAGAATAAGTTCATGCTTACAGTTTATTATTACTTTCTTATAATCTTCAGCGAATCCTAGTATGTTACTTAGCGGAATAGATGCTGAAAAGTTTCCATGGTGAATATTTTTGTTACCCTCTATATCCCACCCCCATGCTTTAGACATCCGAGACTCGCTATCGTTCATTGACAGAATGGATTTCAAAGTTGTAGTAATACCTGCATTTTTAATTTTATCAATTTCAATCCCATTCAATTCGTATCGTATATCTTGAAAAAGATACATTAACGGATTGTTAGTAAAATGTACAGTATCAAGACTCTTCTGTGTATCACCTTTAACAACTCTAACAATGCCTTCTAAATAAAGAGTGCTGGCTGATGGTAAAACATATAAATCCTGCTGATTGATTGCAATCCGAATTTCATCATTTCTGTTAAAACTAGTAACATACGGTTTGTATGAATGAAACTCGATACCTTCAATTGAGTTATCATAGTTAGGTGTGCTAGTAAGATTTAATATGTTCATTTTAGTAGACCTAGTAATTGAAGAAATTTCCTGTTTTCTTTAGTTAACTTATGCTTCGTTTTTGATGTTTTCTTTTGGATAGCACAAACCGTACTGGGGTTTCTGAGTTGCGGTGGCAAGTATTTATTATTGTAATCAATCATTTCTTCTAAATTGGATATATAGTTGAACTTCTTCACCACGCAGATTAACCAAGTTATTGTTAGCGTCTAATATCCTTATGTTAATGCAACTAATATTTTTCTGGTTCACTGGATAGTAAATAATATTTTTTGGTATTTCAACAACTCTGTAACCAGGCGGCACGTTAGGAGCAAACTCGTGAATTATATGGCTCGGTTTCCCGTTAATAAATGATCCACTCACAATATCACATTCGATTCGTACGACTGTTGTAGACAAAATGTTGACTGGTAGCTGTGATGTGTGCAATATATTCGCTTTAAGAACTTTTTTCTCAAAACCTAGCAAATTACCCAGAGCATTAGGTTTACTGAAATCAATGTCTTTCGTACAAAAGATCGATAGTTTCAAAGTATTATTATTACATAACATGTCAAAAGATGTATCCTTTACATTACTTTTTAAAAATTCCTCGATATCTTGAAGTTCGTAAGTTCCTTCGGGTATCTCTATCACTTCGTTATTACCATAATAAAACTTGTTATTGTTGCTATCAATATTGGGAAATGAATTAAATGTGCAAAAATGTAATAAAGCACACTCATATTGACCTTGTAATTCTAAAGGAGGTGAGTAAATAGTTGATAATGTCGGTTGGTTACCGGTTATTGACAATGTGAAAGACATATTGCAAATGATGGAATTAAAAAACAGTTCCAGTATTTTATAAGGTTTCTTTATTTTTCCAAAAATCTCTTAAAAACTTTAGACAAAGATGACCACAGTTTACTGTATTATACGTTTGATGTTTTGTATAATTATAAAATATATTAAAACACTTGAGATATTCTAAGAACTCGAGCGGCGGCTTCAAATCACCAAAACTATCAAAATATTCGCAATAATCATTATATTTCACATAGGCTACCCAATGGGTTCCTTCGCTAGTAGACTCGTCTAGATTAATAATACCACACTCATTCTTTTTAGGCTTTTTCGGTAATGTGTCTCTCATAAAAACACCTCTAAAAAATGGTATATCTCTAGCATTCTCTAAAATATCATAATTTGTAAGAGCTCTCCTTGGTAGCCTTTTCTTCAGTTTTTTGAATTTGTTATGTATAATCCAGCCCCTTTCTTATAAGGTTTAACATATAAACCTTTTCCTATTGACATTGATTCCATAGCTCTATTATGTCGCTCAGTTTCTCGTAAACTTTGTTGGGCTGTTTTGTAATCATTTACAGTTTTCGCAATACCAGCAGCACCTCCAGCTAAGGCTCCTAAAGCAGATAGCCCAGCAAAAATTGGGATCAAGGGAAGGATGCCTCCGGTTTTAGGTAAAGGTATAACACGAGGCAACCTGACTTTATTTTCTTTAAGTAGTTTCTTTGCAGCACCGTACGCATATTTAATTGCAGACTTATTGTTACTTGGCTTTCGTTTTTTCAGATCAGAACGTATTTTAGAAATAATAGCTTTAAAAGTTTTGGATCCAGCACCTGATTTCACTTTAGCTTTCATAGCTTTCCCTACTAACCAGGAAGCAAGCCTTTCACCTTTTCCTGCATCTTTTGATTTGAGTCTTTGCTTGCTCATCTTCAATAATTCTAAGTCAGCTTTATGACGATTGTCTAGATCTGAGTAATTAGAATAAGCAATATCGTGGTGCTTACAAGCTTCGTCTAACCCGTTGACACCTTTGTCTCCTCTTAATAATCGTTTTTTTAATTTTGTGCCCGGACCACAATAGTTATATCCAGGTAAATGTAACTCAAAAGGTAAATTATTGATTAAACTATTAATAAGTCCTTCTCCTTTCATTACTATCAAATATATGATAATATTATCTATAGTACTTCCTTTATATCAATCCAACTATTTTCAGTAGTAGGAAGGCCTAACCATTTCACGAAGAGTTTATTTTTCTTTTTTCTTAGTACTTTTTCTATTAAGTAAACATTTGGATATGCTGTCTTTTGCAGTTCTTGTTCATAAAAAGACCCTAATATAGGTTGTTTCTTAAGGTCTACAATATTATACGTTATGGGAGATGTATTATTAACACTTCCCACTTGAAATAATTCTGTGGACCAATTAGGAGTATAGCCTTTGTCAAAACAACTTTTATGTTTGCTTATTCTTACATAATCACCGGAATTAAATTTAACTTTTTTAATAACATTTTTGTTTCTTTGCATGCAATTTAAATTTTGCAAGACCAATTTTTCTTTTAATTTATTAACATCTTTGGGTTTGAATTGTGTACTGCGATGTTTGCTGTTATTGTAAGTCTTCACAACTACATTGAGAGGTTCTCCCAACCATCTGTAACTACCATGTAAATTAAAATACCTAAAAAGCCAAGACTTTATTGTTCTGATAACTCTTTCAACAATAGAAGCTTTTTTAATAGAATATGTAGAGTAATGGTTAATTTTATGGAAATCCATAATTTTTTTGAAACTTTCATTATAAAATTCTGTTCCCATATCAGTTTGTAAATTATGAGGACATCTTTTAGATGTAGAAAGCACATGTTTAAATGCAAACATTACATCTAATTTATTTTTTGTTTTAATTGGTACAGTCCACACAAATTTTGAAAAACAGTCAATAACGACTAAGATGAATTTAAATCCTTTATTGAACTGTTTCAAATTTCGGAAATCTATTAAATCTGCTTGCCATAAATCATCAATCCCTTTAAGTATAACATGTCTTCTGTCAAAATTTCTTCTTGCTGCTTTATGAATTTCATTAACGATTTTTTGTTTTTCCATTTTTTAGTTTCAAAATTTCATCTATAGCCTCTTTTGTGTAAAATTCATGTAATAACTGAGTCTTGAAGTCAAGTAGCAAACGTTTTATAGCTGTTTCAATTAATTCTTCCACTCTTTTTTCACTACACAACTTATTATAAACTGTATCAACATATTCTTTATTTACAGCATCATCAGGTGAAGAAGGATATTTTACGCCTTTCAATCGTTTCAACTGTAAATCAAAATCTCCATCTTCGGTTGTTAACATTTTTTTATTAGAAAAATTAAAGATATCTGATAATCGTAACCTTTTATGTACATTATGACCGAATTTATCCACATTCATTTTAAACGACTATTATATGCGAGAATTTCAACTTAAATGAAAAAATGTGAAGACAACACAAACTTATTATGTAATTATACCTCCCTCTTTCAACTCCTCTAAGATAGATATAATTTCATTTTCAACTCCAGTGTTACCAGCATCATGAGAAGCAATCAAAAGTTTGAGTCTTTCCACCAATTCATTAGGATCATCCCAGTATACATAATCTGTATTCTTTTTCCATTTTTTTAGCAACGATAAACCTTTGCCTTTAGTACTGCTGCCTGTACTTACAGAATAATTACGTTGTTGTTTAAATAATGGTTTTATAATAAAATTATATTTGGAACCTTTATTACTGTTAATAGGTTTTTTGGCATCATATCCTCGTCTATGTGCATTTGTGTCTAATAACATCATTTTGTAATATGACTTGTCCTCTTGTGTGACTAACGATAAGTCGGGTTGCTTTTTCATGAGCAATTCTGATAATCCAGGAGTTATTTTATATTTACGACCTGCTATTACTATAAAACTATTGTTTTCAGCAATATAAACATTAGTTGCACCCATCTTGAGTTTTCCTCGATCATTCCTAATACCATAAGGAACATCTTTAAAACGTTCAGGAGACAATGACCAGTTAGATACATTTTGAGAAGCAGTTGTATCAATAACTGATTTATACGACTCATTGCTAGTATTAAAACTTTCATAATTTTTAAAATTGTTAATTTTAAAATCCTCATCTTCCTCTTCTTCCTCCTCTCCTTCCTCTTCTTCTTCCTCCCTCTCACTTTCAGTGTTGCTATAACTTTTTTCAGAATTTTTATCATTTTCACGATCGTTATTGTTTACAAGAGGAGGCTTATTTATGATCCTTCTCTTCTGTTGAACAATTTTATTTAAAGGGTCGGAGATCGGTTTAAAAATGGTTTTTAAAGCTCTTTCATTGTCCATTTCTATGTTTCTGATTTTGCTAACTTTTTTCTTGATAGCCTCTGCTGCATCAGCGACTTTTCTTTTCAAGTTGGTTTCCATTATAAATGAGCGTGTAAGGTTTCAATGTGAACTTTATAATAATGAGACAAATTACATTTTAAATGTGTTTAAATACTATTTGTTAATCAAAAACTATAAACGTATCAAATTTTTTTCTATAGCAACCTTTATTTTTTTCAGAGTTCTTGTCTATTACCAAGTAATTGTAAGGGTCACTCCATATTTTCGAACACATGTCTCGAAATTCAGTCCATGACATGTCCGTTGTTACATGTTCATTATAGACATGTTTCATATTTGTTTCATCCTGTTTAAATAGTATAATTAAATTTGCATTGTCTCTTATAAGTTGTTTCGGCACCTTACTGTAGGTTTGATTTAGATAAAAACAATCAACATTTCGATGTCTTCCCATTGCAAAGAAGTCTCTAATATTATTTTGATTTTCACAAGCCACATCATCAAATATTATGATGGAATCTGGTTTTGCTTTCCGGAGACTAATGACGTGTTCATTTTCTCCATATTTTGCAAATGTAACGTCTGGTACCTGATATAAGACATTTTCCAAAAAAACGTACTTAGATTGATGGAGAGTTTTAGCGTATAGGTAAACGTTTCTGTATCGCAATCCGTTTCTATGTAAAAGAAGTCCTACCATCAGATTAGTCTTTCCACAGTTGGATGGACCACAAATTATACAACGAATAGTATTTGGTAAGAGTTTCCCGTGACGGTATGTATGGGTTTTAAGATCAGGACAAATTTTCTCGACTTGTAAATTTAATGGTTGTTTCACAAATTTCATTATCTTCAAATTGAAGGAGACGCTTGATATTGAATGAGAATATTATGAAACCACAACTGTATATATATATAGACACACATTGTGAAAGATCCCACCCCATATATTTTTATCCGTAATTACTGCGTAGAACCTTTGTACTGCTGTATAGAACCGTGTTTGCTATCATTTGATGAGGTAAATGTTGACAAATTAAGTTCACTTCATAATTGTATTATTGGGCTTTCTAATTAACTTTTTTTAAAACACCAGTTCACGAAACGGAGTGCGGAACGAAGTGGAGCAAACGGAGTGAAGTGAACTGGTTTTTGAAAAAAGTGAATTAGAATGCCCAATAATACCCTACTTCCTTTGGCACCTAGAAGCGCGGGGACACTTAAGCACCAGGCAGTACGGCTTCATGCCGCAGCGCGGAACCGAGGACGCCCTCTACGACCTAGTGCACCTTATACGCTACGAGGCGCACGATAGGCGTAGGCTCGTAGCAGTGGTGTCACTGGACATAGAGGGCGCCTTCGATCACGCATGGTGGCCTTTTATAAAGGCCCAGCTGCTGGCCAAAAACTGCCCTGCAGATATCTACCGGCTAGTGGAGAACTATCTCAGTGATAGATCCGTACACTTGAACTACGCCGGTGCCATGGTCACCAAAACCACGACCAGAGGCTGCGTACAGGGAAGCATCAGCGGCCCCTTGATGTGGAACGTCATTCTCGACTCGCTCCTCGAGCTGCTGGAAGGCAGTGCAGTCCACGTCCAGGCATTCGCCGATGACGTGGTACTAGTGGCCTCCGCCGACACCGCCGAAGAGCTCGAGTCAATGGTCAATCCGGTACTGGATACGGTTGCCACCTGGGGCATGGAGCATAAACTCCGGTTCTCTGCGCACAAGACCGCCTTGATGGTGGTGACGCGCAAGATGAACCCTCCCATGCCCCGCATAACAATGGCAAACGTCCCGCTGGTACCAGTGGACAGCGTCAAAGTACTCGGTTTGACCATCGATAAGAATCTGACGTTCCGGGACCACATCGAGAATGCTTGCGCAAAAGCGGCTACTGTGTACAAGGGTCTGGCACGAGCTGCAAAAGCTTCGTGGGGCCTTAGCCCGGACATTGTCAGACACTTGTACATAGGGGCAATAGAGCCGATCCTTTTGTACGCGGCCAGTTCATGGGCACGGAGCACGTCCAAGACCTACATAGTAAGACGCCTGAGGTCGACGCAGCGTTTGTTTGCGATAAAAATCGCCAAAGCTTACCGCACCGTCTCGTTCGAGTCAGCAGTGACGATCGCGCGGCTCCTACCTATCGACATGAGGGCGCGGGAGGTGGCCGAGTTATATACGGTGAAGCGAGGAAAACCCCTGCCCGAGGCGCTGGATAGAAGATTGGAGTTTCGAACTCCATTCTTCCGACTTCCCCATCCAGCCCTCCGGCCGGAGGTACGCTACACCGTATTGGACCGCCTCGAAGACGCAATGCCGGAGTCGAAACCGACTGCTCCTGTCAGTATATATACCGACGGGAGCAAGATCGAGGGAAAGGTAGGATGCGCATTCACTTGCTGGCAAGACGGTCGTGAAGTGCTGAGCAAGAAATTTCGACTGGAACCGTTCTGCACCGTGTACCAGTCGGAGCTGCTCGCACTTCGCCAAGCGGTTAGGCTTACGGTGGAGGATCCTCGCTACAGGGAGTGCGACATCTTGAGCGACTCACGCTCCTCCCTGGATGCGATAGCGAACCCGCGATCCACGAACCCTTTGGTGAACGAAATTAGGTCGAGTCTGTCGCGGGCAGCCGAGAAAGGCAGCGTCGTGAACCTGTGGTGGGTGCGCGCTCACGTCGGCACGGCCGGAAACGAGCGCGCGGACGAACTCGCCAAAGACGCTGCCCTCCGTAAGAAAACGGCTGCGGATTACGACAGATTCCCTCTCTCGTACGCCAAACGGGTGATACGCCAACGAACCTTGGACGCCTGGCAAGAGGAGTATTCCCAGTCCGGGAAGGGCCGCATTACCAAGCTGTTCTTCCCGGACATACGCCTGGCGTTCCGAGTGATAGGGAATGTTGGCGTATCCTACTGGAAAACCCAAGCGTGGACGGGCCATGGCGGGAACGCCTCGTATCTCCACCGTTTTAAATGCTGCGACGACCCCAGGTGCATATGCTCCCCAGACGCGGCGCAGACAATCGAGCACGTCCTGAACGAATGCCCAGCTTACGGGATACAGAGATTGAAGCTAGAATTCGAGGTCGACGCCAATGTCTCGACCTCGACCTGGAGCTCTCTCTTAGCGGGCAAGAAGTCAGGACCGAAATTCGCCGATTTCTGCGTCAGCGTAATGAAGGCAGTGGCGCACACAAACAAGGCTAACGCTCGGCCGCCCTAACAGGGGGGGGGGGGAAATGAATAAATAAAGGTGCCATAAATGTGTTTTATTTAATAAATATGACAATTATTTTATAATATTGACTATAATTATAAGTGAGTAATTAATAATGTATTACAAATTCTAATTTTATATTTATTGAAACTTCAGATGAAATTTATTTAATTTTAATTTATTTTCATTGATTGTATATTTTATTTATTAAATTGACATAGGAATAAATTAATGAATTGACATAAAATATTAATGTGTTTTATTTAATAAATATGACAATTATTTTATAATATTGACTATAATTATAAGTGAGTAATTAATAATGTATTACAAATTCTAATTTTATATTTATTGAAACTTCAGATGAAATTTATTTAATTTTAATTTATTTCATTGATTGTATATTTTATTTATTAAATTGACATAGGAATAAATTAATGAATTGACATAAAATATTAATTCGACTTACATGAATAAAAAAAATAAAAAAAAAGAATTATATAAAATTATGAAGATAAAAATAATAAGAACAATTTGAATTTAAAGTGTAATGATTTAAAAAAAAAAAAAAAACAAAAGCTATGACAAGGACCCCGAAAAATTACATCGGGGGGTTTTAAGAGCCAGAATTTAAAAAAAAAAAAAAAAAAAAAAAAAACCTAACCTAACCTAACCTAACCTAACCTAACCTAACCTAACCTAACCTAACCTAACCTCGCATTGGGGTGTCGAGCGCGACGAGCCGGAACCGGCGACACGTCGCTTGCCCGCCTAGCGCGATTAAAAAAAAAAAAACGCAAAAAATTTAACTAAAATACAGCTAAAAAGTGTTTTTTGGAAATTTTTCAAAAATTTTGTACTTACCTCGATCCGGTCCGCTGCGTTGTAAGATCCGTCTTCCCGAGCTGCATCCGTCGGTACCTCGTTTGTCCTGCTGTGTCAATTAGAGCCGAAGTTATAATCGTTTTTCACATTTTTGGTCCATACCGAGTTTACTTGGTGGGTGACAACATCTAGTAAAAACAACATTTTTGGCATCAAACATTGGAATATTTCTGAAATTCAAAATCCTGAAAGGTTTTAAATAGCGCCAGCTATCTTCCCGTTATACTTTTGGCTTACCATTTCATATAAAAAATTTAAGTTTTCATACAAAAATATAAAAAAATCACACTTTTTCCAAAATTGCCAAAAGCTTTTGTACTTACCGTGACCTCGTTTCTCGCATTGGGGTGTCGAGCGCGACGAGCCGGAACCGGCGACACGTCGCTTGCCCGCCTAGCGCGATTAAAAACGCAAAAAATTGCCCGCCCACCCACCAAGTAGTGTCTATATAGGTGGATTTTAGGAAAAAAGACGAACTGTTTTTTAGGTGAGCTGCCCGAACGGGTATAGATATCGGAACGGGGTTTTTTTTCCCTAGGTTTTTAGGTAAAACATTTCTGCGAGGCGGGCTCCACACAGTGATAAGACGACCCTATACGCCTGGAATTTGATACTTGCTTGGAGATGAGCACCACAAAGGACGTTACGTCCTTATCAGATGGTCCAAAGCCACCGAAAGGAACTTCTAGGGCCACTTCTAGTGGCCGACAAACAAAAACAAGAACTGGAGCCCATAGTGACCCACAAAAAATGAGCAAGCAGCCTCGCAGAGTTCCAAACTTGGGTTCAGAATTACAGAAGGTCCCAGCAATCAAAAGTAGGCCAAACGACGCGGGAAACCGTGACCACGAAAGCAATGGGCGTGGGTTAGACACTCAGTATGCCCAGCCTAAAGGCGACCAGGAACCCGCTAAAACTCACGGGGAAATGATCGGGCCGGGATTTTCTAGGGCTGCAGAAACGGATTATCTGTCTACGGCGTTTTCAACTGCCCCCGTTTCATCTACCCCATGTGCCGCCACATGTAGGTCGGAATCTGATTTTCTGAGGATTAAGGCTCAGATTCGCCAGGCGCGTTCTGTAGGGGTGACGGCGGAGGGAGAGACTAAAAACGAGCTGGAGGCAGTCGGGCCGGTTAGTGACGGATCGGAATCGGAGGCTTCTTTTAACAGCTCAACTCGTACTGTCGCGGGCAATAGAGTCATTTTGAATGAATTCCCTAGACATGCAAATCGAGTACTTCAGGAGGCTAAAACGGAGCTGGAGAAGTCCGGCAACTTGAAGCGTGAAATCCGAGATGGAGTGGTGTCAGCTCTTCATACCCTTTATGAAATGATTCTCAAGCTTGCTGACTCTAGAATCCTCCATATGGTAGAGTCCCAGAGAGCTAAAGCAGACTTGGCCCTTAGTGCCCAAAGGCAGATATCTAGGCACACTGTTGCTCAGGATATAGCTCTCAAGAACTACGCAGGCCTCAGCGCAAAAATAGACACACTGCAAAAGGAAATGGAGTCCATTCAATGGATGCTGACTCATGACCTGAGTGACCCTGTTCTGGAGCTAAGGAAGAAAACGGACCTTATTGGTCAGGATGTTACAAGGGTGAGCACATCCGCTATAGAAATCCGTAAATCGGTTAGAGAGGTCCAAGAAACCTACTCCAAAGAACATCCAATGGAGTATGTTAAAAGGGAGGACTTTAAGTGGCTTACTGGGGAACTTCTAACTGAACTGCGTGAAATCAGAAGGCCGGAATAGAATACAGATCACTCTCTGGAACACAGGCGGATAAAGAAAGCAAGGGGCAGCATATGCAGGCGGCGACTCCTTCCGACCCTGAAACTACTAAGGCGAACTCTGAAACCTTTAAAAGTGTACTTACGCACGTGTTTCAGCAAGGCGAAGCTGTTCAGAGGAGCATGCATGAAACCGCGAGCCAAATCACCGCCCTAACTAGCCACATAATAGAGCAACCGAAATCAAACGATCGTGTGCACTCGAGCATAATGGAACTACGGCGAGATATAGAGTCTCTTAAAGAGTCAACGTTTGAGTCGATCGGCCCACTAAGAACTGCAATAGAGGGATTGCGAGCCGAGGGATGGTGCGGAGGCCGATGCATAGGTGAGCAAGACAATAGATTGTCAGAAGGGCCTCACCCACACTCTATTAATGAGGTGGTGATTAAGACCAAGCTTCACTCCCAAGAGTACAACCTTCCGCACCAACCGGATACAAGCTTGTCAAGAACTTACGCACAGGTACTCAATACACCTAGATACCCCCTTATAGTGGAGTCGGCTGACCCAAGACACTCGAGCCATGATGTACTGCAGAACTTAAGATCAGCTGTAGATGTTATAGATCTCGGAGTTGGAGTGGGCGGACTAAGGAAGCTGAGAAATCAGAAAGTAGCCATAAATTGTGATACTGAGAAGGACAGGCAAGTTCTCAGAGAAGCTATAAAAAGGTCAGACAAAAAACTTACGGTGTCCCAACCGACAACCCGAAATCCTCTTCTGAAACTTTTGGGAGTACTAAATGATATAACCGACACCAAAATTGAAGAAGCAGTCATTAAACAGAATATCAAGTTACTTCCTAACAGCGATGATTGTCACCACGCAGTAAAGGTGCTCCGACGAACTAGAGGGCGCAACAAGTATGCAGGCAATGTAATTGTGGAGGTCAGCACACCACTCTGGAAATGCCTTAAAGATCAGAAAATCAGGATCGGGTACCAAATAGTGCCTGCGGTGGACCAATCTCCTGTTAGACAATGCTATAAATGCATGAACTTTGGCCACATAGCTCGGGAATGTGAGTCTGAAAACATATGCGGGTTCTGTTCCGAACAGCACGACTCTAGGGAATGTCCCAAACGGGAGGCTACCCCACTCTGTGCTAATTGTAAGGCGAAGGGGACCCCAAACGTGTCACATCCGGCTTATAGCTCTGTATGTCCAGAGTGGCAGAAGTTCGACCGTTTGGCGCGCTCCATGATTTCTTATTGTTAACCAAGGGCACCTCTAGCAACAATATTTGTTTTTGGCAGGCAAACCTGGAGCGCTGCAGGGCTGCGACCAAAGAATGCTTACAAGAAGCGGTAAGTCGCAAAATCAGCGTTCTTCTTCTGCAAGAGCCCTATGTGGGTGGCACGGGCCACCTGTCGGCACCGTGTAGAGTTGTACAAAAGCTTACCAACAGAATTGGCCCAGTTAAAGCAGCAGTAGTCATCATCGATCCCAACAGCAACGCTATAGTGAATCCGGACCTTGTCACTGAAACAATTGTAGCAGTAAAGTTACAAATAGGAAGTAAGTTGATTGGAGTGATAAGTGTTTACTTTGTTGGTGATGAAGATGGAAGGGAAAAAGATATAAGACCTGATATACGTAAGCTTAGCGAGGTGATTGCCGGGCTCAAGGTAGATGAGTACATACTTGGTGGTGACATCAATGCTCACAGTCCATGGTGGGGCAGTAAGTCTGAGGATTTAAGGGGCGCTGAGTTTGCGGACTTCTTGGCTCAACTCGACCTCTGCATCCTCAACCAAGGAGAGACTCCAACCTTCCATACTTACCGTGGCGGAAAACTTTACTCCAGCATCGTGGACGTTACTGCATGCACGCAAGGTCTACTTCTAAAAACAAAGAATTGGGAAGTTGTGACGGGGGTTACGGGACTATCCGACCACCGACCCATATCTTTTCGAGTGACTTCTGATAGCGATCATATTAAACCCATTAAAAGAAATACAAGGTTATATAACACCAGTAAAGCTAAATGGTCCGACTTTCGAACCCAGCTGAAGGAGGTTTTTGAGAGGAATGGAATTGACGTACGCACTGTTGGTAACAAATTGACACCAGAGGAGATGGATGAATTCATCAGCGAGTATGAAAGCGCTATCAAAACAGCATGCAAAGACACAATACCGGAACTTCCGCAAAAAGCTGTAGCGTCGACAATCAAGTGGTGGACACCGGAACTCACCGCTCTGAAAAAAGAAGTTAAAAGATTTAGGAGAAAGATTAAAAAAGCCAATACGTTAAGGAAAGAATATGTTATTAAAGCCTACATAGAAATGAGGGAAAACTACAAAAAGGAAATTGAGAGGACAATGACGGAGAGCTGGAAGAACTTTTGCACCAAGCAAGAAAAAGAAACAATTTGGCAAAGTGCTTACAGGGTCTTAAGAATCTGTAATGAGCCCAGTGAGGAGAGACTTCTCAGATCCCCTATTGATGGCTCTATTCTCGAACCAGAGGAATCCGCCGAACTCCTGGCAGGTACTTTTTACCCGCTGGATGATCCCTCGGCTGATAATGAAACCCAAAATAGAGTCAGAAGCAAGGTCGAAAAGTCTCTGTCTGAAATAGCAGAAACGCAAGGTTTTACAGAAGATTGCCCACCATTTACACTGCAAGAGATAGACACAGTGTTCTCTAGGATGAATCCAAGAAAGGCCCCTGGTGATGACGGATTGACATCGGACATCTGCCAAGCTACCTACAACACGGACCGAAAGCTGTTTCAAACCATCCTGAATCAGTGCTTATTGATCGGCCACTTTCCGACTAAATGGAAACGAGCCCGTATTAGGATAATTCCGAAACCGGGCAAGGACGATTATGCGGCACCAAAGTCTTATCGCCCAATTGGTCTTCTCCCTGTAATGGGGAAAGTATTGGAGAAGCTGTTGGTTAACAGGATCACTTGGCAACTGGGTCACCAACACAAACTCAATGGCCGGCAATATGGCTTCATGCCACAACGCAGCACGGAGGATGCTCTCTACGATGCTCTTGGGATCATTAGACATGGACTCTCGAACAGGATGTTGATTGCTGTAGTATCTCTCGACATCGAGGGAGCATTTGACAATGCTTGGTGGCCGGTCATCTTGAGGGAGCTCATCGACAAGCAGATCAGCAAGCCACTCTTGAAGCTCGTCAGTAGCTACCTGATACAGAGATCCATCTCCATTAATTATGCTGGGACAGAGTACACAAAAAACACAAATAAAGGATGCATCCAGGGCTCTACATGCGGACCACTCTTTTGGAACATCCAGTTGGACCCTTTATTACAGGAATCGGAATCTCTCAAAGTGCATATACAAGCGTTTGCTGATGACATTTTGATTGTAAGTCAGGGAAAGTCCGGGCAGGAGCTTGAGATGAGAACCAATGAGGCCCTTCAGTTAGTATCCAAATGGGGGAAGGCCCACAAGATGAAATTCGCTCCTCACAAGACTCAGGCGATTCTTATCACCAAAAAGTTAAAATATGACATGCCAAGACTCGTGCTCCAGAACACTGAGCTTAAATTCACCGACAGCATGAAGGTGCTTGGGCTGACAATCGATAGGGGGCTGAGTTTCAGATCTCATTTGGAAGCTGTGAATAAAAAAGCTATCAACATTTACAAAATGATATCTAGAGCTGTAAAAACAAGGTGGGGCTTAAACCCAGAGATTACCCGAACACTCTACACAGCGGTTATCGAGCCGACAGTCTTGTACGCTGCTAGTGTCTGGGCCCCAGTGGCCTGCAAGAGGTACGCCCAGAAGATACTCGACAGCATAACAAGGCGATTCTGCATAAAGATCTGCCGAGCCCATCGCACTTCATCGCTGACATCTGTTGCATTGCTCTCTCGTATCATTCCACTGCAGTTAAGAGTGCGTGAGCAGGCGGAACTTTATGAGGTGAGACGAGGCAAGCCCATGCAGGAGCTTCCGGGCAGAAAACTGGAATGGAAGGTCAACGTATTCCATCTCAAGCACCCCGCTCAACGACCAGTCCTGACATTCGAACTAGTAACGTCCCAAGAAGAAGTGGAGAAAATAGAGAATGATTGGCCAAAAATATTTACAGATGGCAGTAAGATCGAAGGTAAAGTGGGGGCCGCATTAACATGCTTCAGAGGGGACAATGAGATCCGCAAGATAAGCATAAAACTCGAAGACTACTGCAGCGTCTACCAGGCGGAATTGGTGGCCCTGGCTAGAGCGGTGGTCTATGTAAAAGATAGTCTTGGGGATCACAAAGCCAACATCCTAAGCGACTCAAGATCGGCACTCCAGGCAGTCTGCGATCCTGCACCTGAGAATCCTGTCGCCAGTGAAATACAGGACAACATAACGGAGATCGAAAATATGGGAGGCTCGGTACAGCTGTTCTGGATAAAGGCACACGCTGGAATACCAGGCAATGAGCGAGCTGACGAGCTGGCAAAGAAGTCTGCTCTATGTAGGAAAACCCTTCCCGCCTACGACTACTTTCCCTTATCGTACGCAAGAGGCTGCATCAGGAGCAGGACCCTGGAGGAGTGGCAGAGGCAATACGAGACGTCGAATACCGGGTTACTGACAAAATTATTTTTCCCTGAAATAAGAAAAGGTCACAAGCTAATAGGTAAAATAGAAATAACTAATGTTAGAACTCAGCTATTCACGGGTCATTGCGGCTTAAAAGAATATCTACACAGATTTAAGCTGTCAGGAGATCCATACTGTACCTGCGACAATAAGACCTCAGAGACTGTTATGCACATCATGACCGAATGTCCTAAATACGCAAGAGAAAGATTTGACTGCGAGAGCAAGATGGATCTCCAGATAACAACAGAGAGCATAAAAATAATTATGGAAGACGACCTCTGCCGCGGCTCCTTCCTGGAATATGCAGAGGGAATTTTAAGACGCGCCTCAAAGGCAAATGGATCGACAGCAATATAGTATTTTGTAAGAGAAAATATCGGAAAGAAACAACCGTTGCAATATAATAGCAACGATATGGAAATTAAAAAAAAAAAAAAAAAAAAAAAACCTAACCTAACCTAACCTAACCTAACCTAACCTAACCTAACCTAACCTAACCTATTTCACGGACTGCGTGACCGACGACGCCACGGCTCCAAAATTATAGAATACAACCTGAGGATGGCAATAAAAAGCGGAGACGAGCCGGTACGGGATGCAATCATTGCTACCCTGGAGCAAAATCCCTCGTCTCCGTTACCATCTGACCGGACGATCAATTAAAAACGGTGCCGATATTAAAAAAAAAGAAAAGTTGTAACATAGTTAAGTTGTCTGTAAGCTAGCATAATGTAATAGCAATAAACAATAGAAAAAAAAAACAGCCAAGAAAAAAATAAAAGAAAATAAATAACGAAAATAAAAACAGTACAATGCATGATTACATATACATATATAAAAAAAAACAACAAATTAAAAAAAAAACAAAAAAAAATAATAATATAAAAAACACAACAAAAATAAAGAAAAGAAAAATAATAATATTAATAATAATTTTAAGTAGATAAGTTTAGTTTTTAAGAAAATATGACGAGCTCATCATTACATGGAGCGATTTGTAAATAGAACTATAATTAAACATTCAAAAACTTTAAAATAAAAAATGTGCGGACCAGAGAGTCCGCAGACTGTAAATTCATTATAAAAAAAAAAAACCTAACCTAACCCAACAACATTTTTTGGAGTATCCCTGAAATTCAAAATCCTGAATGGTTCTAAATAGCGCCGGCTATATTCCTGTAATACTTTTGGCTTTCCACTTCATACAAAAATTTTAAGTTTTCATACAAAAACTTTAAAAAAATTACACTTTTTTCAAAATTACCATAAGTTTTTGTACTCACCGGTATCTCGTTTTCCGCATTGGGGTGTCGAGCGCGACGAGCCGAATCCGGCGACACGTCGCTTGCCCGCCTAGCGCGATTAAAAACGCAAAAAATCGCCCTCCTACCCTCCCGGTGGTCACTACTAACGTAGGCTCGGACCGAACTTCATTAGAAATTGTTTTATCTTTTAGTTTTTACACAAATTGTTTAATAGAAAGTCTTGTAACACGAGCATTTTAAAACTACTCCAAACAACTTTTACGTAGTTAATTGACTGACAAAGGCTTTTTATTTTATTTTATTTTTATTATTTGTTGTATTTATTTATTTTTGACCATTGACTGTGCTGGAGCACACCTTAATTAGTGACCAGGTACCCAAAAGTATCCTTTTATTTATCGTTATTTTATTTTTAAATAATTACTATTATAGTTAAGAAAGCCTTATTGGGCATATTGTTGTAAAGTTAGTCTTAAGTAAGACAGCGCCCTTTTGGGGATAATTTCAGATAATTTCATTGTTCCTCCTTTAAGAATGTTTTCAACACCTCCGTTACGGAAAGTGAGTGGTGTAATCGGCGAAGCGACCAAATCTAAAACGCCCGAAACTACACCAACACCTGAACATGGTTACATGGTAACCGCAAATAAATTTTACCACGACGCTAAGGCTCAAATGAGCTTGTCAGGGAACCTTAAAACATCAATAAAAGAACAAGTTACGAAAAGTTTGAAGGGGCTATACGATATAATACTCCACTTGAATGAGAGGCTACAAACGGAAAACGCAAACAGCGTATCGATAATGCCAAAGAACATGGAAAAACATTTCGAGAAACACCAGAAAGCAACTGATGAAACAAACAAAAAGCTAGAAGATATAAAGAAAAAAATGGAGGAAATGACAAATACACAACAAGATATCAGAGAAGAAATTACGAAGATTAATACACGAACATACGCAGAAGCACTGGCCGGTAAGTCCTCCCCAAAGCCGGAATCAAAGATCAACCACACAATCATTGTGACCTCCACAAATGAAAATGATACTAGCGAGGATGTGCTAGCGGAAATAAGGAAAGTGGTGCAAGCTAAGGAAGGGGACCTTCATGTCGACAAAATTAGAAAAGCGAAAAATAAAAAAGTGGTCATAAGTAGTAATTCGGAAAATTCAATAAAAAAAATAACCGAAAAACTAGAAAGCACCCAACACTTGCAAGCACAAAAGGCCAGCTTCAAGGATCCATTGATAATAGTGAGGGATCTCCTCACATATAACACGGACGATGACATAACCGGGGCTATTAAGAAACAGAACAGCCATCTCGTAGGGGATATTTCTGAGGACGAGTACCGAGTGACAGTGAAGTACAGACGTAGAGCCAGAAATCCCCACGAGAACCACGTTGTGTTACAGGTATCACCTCTGGTGCATCGGAGACTAGTGGAGGCCGGGGCGGTCTACATAGACCTCCAGAGAAGGCAAGTTAGGGACCAATCTCCCTTGATACAGTGTACCAAATGTCTTAGCTTTGGCCATGGTAAAAAACTATGCACCCACCCTGAGGGTCTGTGTAGTCACTGCTCCGGTCCCCACATGCGTTCTGAGTGCCCAGCTTTTACCCTGGGAGAAAAGCCGATATGCAGAAACTGCAATATAGCTAAATTTGAAATAACTGACCACAACGCATTTGACTTGGAGTGCCCAATCAAGAAAAAATGGGATGCTATAGCCCGAACCAGCGTGGCTTATTGCTAAGGTGGTAGTTAAGGTTCCGAAGTATAAGATTATACAAGCCAATCTTCAAAGAAAAAGACTAGCTACCTATGAACTAATGCAGGAAGCTACGAAAAGAAACCTATGCTGTGCTTTAGTGCAAGAACCGTACGTTGGTGCCCAAGGAGAACTGACCCAGAAACAGGGAATGAGAGTTATTCAAAAAAAACGAGGTAGACAGGGACCAGTAAAGGCAGCAATCATCGTCTTCGACGATAGTCTTCTAATCCAAGAAGACATCGCTTTAACAACAGAAAATATTGTAGTGCTAATAATAAAAACAACAAATGCTTCAATCGTGCTGATCTCTGTCTACTTCGAAGAGGACAAATCCTTGACCCCCTATCTTGATCACCTGCAAATAATATATGATAAATATCACGACAAAAAACTAATCATCGGCGGGGACGTCAACGCATGGAGCACGTGGTGGGGCAGCAAAGATGAAAATCACAGAGGAACGGAGCTTTCTGCATTTCTTGAAGAATTAGATCTGCAAATTTTGAATGAAGGAACTGAACCAACATTCGAGACGATAAGAGGCGGAAAAGAATACACGAGTAGAGTGGACGTCACAGCATGCAGCATGAACATGCTTCAAGCGGTAGAAGACTGGATGGTAGATAAAAGCGTTACGAGTTCAGACCACAATGCTGTGACGTTCACTCTATCCCTGAAACAAAAAATAGAACAAAAAACTAGAAAAACTACGAGAAAATACAACACTAAAAAAGTAAATTGGTCAGTTTTTAAAAGCAATTTGGAAAAGGAATTAAAGGAGATTGGCTTGGAGAACGACAAAATAGACGGAATAGACAATATAAACAAATTAGAAGAGACAGTTCAAACGTACACAAATACTATAACAAAAGTCTGCGACAAACACATACCTAAGAAGAAAGAAAATCTGAAAAAAGTAAAACTTACCTGGTGGACCGAAGAGCTGGAAAACCTGAAAAAAAAAATGATAAGAATGAAGAGAAAAATAAGAAACGCAGCAGAAAGTAGAAAGAGACACGTCATAGATGTATACCTTGAGGCTAAAGCAAAATATGAGGAAGAGGCAGTGGCTGCGCAGGTCTCAGGATGGGGAAACAATTTTGTACTACACAAGAACGAGAGAGCATGTGGGACGGTATTTACCGAGTGATAAACAGAACCAGGAAAGGGTACCTAGATGAAATGTTAATCAACAATGATAGAATACTAGATTCTAAGGAGTCTGTTCAGCTGCTAGCAAATACGTTCTATCCAGAGGACACTGCAGAGAGTGACACCCCGGAACAGGAAAATATAAGGAAGATGGTAGAGGATGAGGAACAGATGATGACGGAGTCTATAGATAAAGAAGATCCTTACTTCACACTAACAGAAGTAAGACAGAATATGGAAACATTTAACCCAAAAAAGGCCCCAGGTCCAGATGGCTTCACAGCCGACATTTGTTCCGCAGTAATAGCAGCTAACCCTGGTGTCTTCTTGAGCATTGCGAACGGGTGTATGCGACTGGGATACTTCCCTAAAATATGGAAAATAGCAGCCGTAGTAGTATTAAGAAAACCTGGAAAATCCGATTATACTCAAGCAAAATCATATAGGCCGATTGGTCTTCTCTCCATACTAGGGAAGTTATTGGAGAAAATGTTAGTAGCTAGATTAAAGTGGCACCTACTGCCAAAAGGTAATTTAAAGCAATATGGCTTCGTCCCCCAGCGCTGTACGGAGGACGCCCTCTATGATCTAACAACACATATCCGGAAAAAACTCACCAACAAGGAAATAATCGCCTTAGTATCACTGGACATAGAGGGGGCCTTCGACAGCGCTTGGTGGCCAGCCATAAAAAGACAGCTTATAGTGAAAGGTTGCCCTAAAAACCTCAACAAGATGGTATATAGTTACCTAAAAGACAGGAAGATTAAAGTAGGATATGCAGGAGAGGAGTACGAGAAAGAAACAAACAAGGGCTGCGTTCAGGGTTCAATAGGTGGACCCACCTTCTGGAACTTGCTGCTGGACCCACTACTGGACATGCTGGAGAGTAAAGGCACTTACGTACAAGAATTTGCTGATGATGTCGTCCTGGTGTTCTCCGGGTTGACTACTGAAAAGGTTCAATTAGAAGCCAACAAAACACTAGATAAAGTATATAAATGGGGTTTACAAAATAAATTAAAATTTGCCGCACAAAAAACTAACTTAATGATCATGACTAGGAAACTAAAATTCGATGAACCAAAACTAGTAATGGGGGGGATTAACCTGCAAAAAGTGGATGAAATAAAAATATTAGGCCTTACTATAGATAGCAAATTAACATTTAATAGTCATGTAACAAACATATGTAAAAAGGTTATAAACATTTACAAACAACTGGCAAGAACAGCAAAAATATTGTTGGGTTTAAACTCGGAGATCATCAGGACGATATACGTAGCGGTTATCGAGCCTATTATTATGTACGCATCTAGTGTGTGGGCTCCAGCATCAACGAAGCTAATGATCAGAAAACAACTGGACACATCGCAGAGAGGTATTGCTAGAAAAATGTGCCGATCTCATAGGACAGTGTCCCTGAACGCAGCTCTGTTGTTAACAGGGCTCCTGCCTTTGGACATCCGGGTAAGGGAGGCGGCGTCACTGTATCGCGCAAAGCGTGGTGAGGGCCTCGGCGACCTCCCTTTAGATAGAGAACTGGAACGAAGCATAAGCTACCTGGAAGCTCCTTATCCTTCCGAAAGAATAGAGGTAACTTACGAATGCATAAATACAGAAGAAGAACTAAATGAAGAAGAAGGAAAAATACATATATACACAGATGGAAGTAAGTTACAGGAAATGGTGGGGGCAGCGGTGTCCTGTTGGAAAGACGGAAAGGAGACAAAGACTGCGAAACTTAAACTCGAATCGTATTGTACGGTGTTCCAAGCAGAAATGCTCGCCCTCGAGAAGGCCCTAGAAATAGCTGGAGCAAGCGGGAATGCAAAAATGGCAATCCTAAGTGATTCAAGATCGTCATTGGACCTTGTGAAAAACCCCAGGGTACTTCACCCAATAGCCTTTAAAATAAGAAAAAAGCTCAGAGCAGTGTACAAGACAGGCAACAACATATCTTTATATTGGGTGAAGGCACACGTGGGAATAAAAGGAAACGAAAGGGCAGATCAGCTAGCCAAGGAAGCGGCTCTCAATACAAAAAGGAAGGCGGATTATGACTACTTGCCAGTTTCGTACGCCAAAAGACTTATAGGAGCCAGCTCCTTAGACGAATGGCAAAAACGATATCACGAGAGTGAAACGGGGGGTATAACAAAGTTATTTTTACCGGACATCAGAAGCGCGTATAAAATACTGAAAAAAATTAATTTAAATCCTACATTGGTGCAGGTATTGACGGGTCACGGGGGTTTCTCCTCCTACCTTCATAAATATAAATGTAAGGACGATGCAGCTTGCATCTGTGGCCCACTGACAGAAGAAAGTATCATCCACCTGATTACAGAATGCCCAAAATACGCCAAATCCAGAGTGGAATTGGAACATAAGTTCCAACTAGATATAAACTGTAATACTCTGAACCAATGGATTTGCCACAAAAAAGCACAGGACGAGTTTTTGCGATTCTGTCAGGGGGTCGCGGTGGATGCCATCAAACGAAATAAAACTAAATAGTATAGGAAAAGTATATACATTTTATATAGTAAATATATACAAATGGCATATACATGAAATAGAATAAGTAAACATATAAACCTAAAAAAAATTAATAAAAATATAAAAAATATATAAAAATAAAAAATTACTATGTGTGAAAAAATATTGAATATATTTCAGAGCACATAATTAAAAAAAAATCTATATGTAACCTAGAAAATAATAATCTGAAAAAAAAAAAAGTGTAAACGCCTTATAATAGATGAGGCACTTATGAACCATTTCGGCTCGTTAGTGATGGCAACACAATTAACGGGAGCGAGCGAGATCGTCCTCGTCGGGGATGTTAACCAGCTGCCCTTCATAGACCGTGGAAACTTATTTGAGATGAGATACCACAGGCCCACTGCTCTTGCAGGTATAACCAGAGAATTGTTGTGCACCTACAGAAATCCCCTAGACGTGGCATATGCCCTGAGTGAAGTTTACGACGGAATCTACTCCGCAAGACCCCAAACAAACTCGCTAAACTTAGTGAGGTACACGGGTTCGAATATTCCACCCAAGAACCCGGGGACACTGTACCTGGTCCACACACAAGTGGAAAAGGAAGACCTATCTAGCCAAGGGTACGGAAGTGGCGAGGGATCTAGAATTCTCACCGTACATGAAGCTCAGGGACTCACATATGACCACGTAGTCATTATAAGACCAAAAAGGGAGAGAACTAAATTGCACGACAGTGTTCAACATGCCGTTGTGGCCGTGTCTCGTCACAGGGAAGATTGCGTCTACTACACAGACGACAGTGGAGACGCAATCGGAAAGTTCATGACGAAGGCAACGGCTGCTTCCTCTCACAATATAATAGAGTGTAACTTGAAAATGGCCATGCACCACCGAGACGCAGCGATTGTGGAAATATTGGCGAAACAGCTAAACGGATAGCTCAGGAAAAGCAGCCGCCTTCGCCAAATATGTCAACAAATAAAACTAAGTAAGGCAGTAGCATATAAGGCATGCCATTAATATAGAACAAAAAAAAAACAAAAAAAATAAAAAAAAACAAAAAAAAATATATATATATATATATATAAATATATTATTACAGGGATGGACTAGTATTAAGTAGTGATAAGTAACCGTTAAGAAAAGAAAACAAAAACAATTAATCCAATATTAATATAGCTCTAAAAAAGGCACGGACACTCAGTCTGTGGTGTATTTTTTAAATTTAAGAAAAAAAAACCTAACCTAACCTAACCTAAAAAAAAAAAATTAACTTGGGGTAATGCCCACGCATACCCCCCCGCCGCATGGCAGCAGGAGGGTTATGTCGGACTCGAACCGACTAAAACCCCAAGGTGTTCCTTCTCCCGCCTTGGGTGAGGCCACAGGTATCGCGTTAGCATTCGTCTGTGACCCCACCGGGCGATGGACCGCTAAAAGGAAGCGGTCCCCATCTCGCGGGAGGCCAATACCTGACCCCCGCATTTACCGCCTCATTTGAAGGCGTGCACAGAACACATTGCACGCCCTCCAATCGCGAGACCTGTTTTCCGATGACAGTCTCCCCCGTGACTGCCACCAGGCCTCTTTTTAGGATGCATGAAAGGAGCCCGCATTATAGCCCCTCTCATGCATCCAGCTCCTCTGCGGAGGATCGGGAAGCCCGCGGTAAGCTTCCCCCTCCTGCACCTCTCCCTGCGTCTCCCCCTGAGTATACCATTTCACAGGGGGAGACACTTGACGGAGATGTCTCGCCGTCAACCATGGAGTAAGCTCCGGTCAACAGCGAGAGATCTCCCCCCTCGCGCGTGCCAATTACGCTTGGCACGCACGCCACCCACACCGAGCAGCACTCCAGTGCCGCTCGCCTCCCCCTCGCTCGTCCACGACACTCTCTGCTCATCAGAGAGATGTGTGGAGAGCCCTCTGCGCGGGACGGTCTAACCAAAACGGTCCCGTTCCGCGCCAGTGTCAGGTGATTTGCCATCGGACAACAAGAATTCCGAGGAAAAGTTGTTGTCCGATGCCCAGGGTGCACCGTCCCAGACTCATTGCCCTTCCCCCCGAACGGATTCAAAAGGATTGACAATGGGCAGGGCGCTCGTGGAGGTTACCTGACGTAGCACCCCAACCTAACCTAACCTAACCTAAATTAACAGTGAGTGAATGTTAATTTAAAATATAGAAAGTAATGAAACTGAACCAAAAAAAAAGTTCCAACATTTTAGTTATCTAGTGTATAAATTGTTTAGTTTTAGTCGTAATTAAGTTTCTAGGGTAAGTTACTTTTTTTTATCTCATATTCAATCTTGTATTCTCGAATTATAGCTTGTAAGATAAAGTCACTGCCAGTTGTGAACAAAACTGTAATTCTAAGAATTATTTTTTGTATTCATAAACGTTGCATTTATTATATACTCAATATTAATTAACAACCTTGTAAATATTAAGAACAATCCTGTTTTGTTTGTTCCAATACGTGTTTTTAAACAGAGAAATATTGTACTCGAACAAAGATCTCCACTGGCTGAAATTAAAGCCCTTAATTAATCAAATTAAAATAAATTGTTTTAATTCATAAATTTCGACATTGAAAACGTTTATGAACGAGAAAGACTACAAACTATGTTCTGTTCGTGTTCCCTGGGTATTTTCTGACGTAGTCGAGAAGTTTATATGGCACATACCTGTTGACTTCTTCCTCTCGCTCATCAGACTCATACTCTGAAGAGGAGTCTGGTGCCCCACCAGCGGAGGAAGGCTCATCATCTTTTCTTTTTCTTTTCCGCTTACCTTTCCCCATGACGATTTATACAAAAATCTTCTTTTTCAACACATTTGCTCATAAAGTGGGTCTTATGTCATTGTTTTAAGGTTCATAATGATATGTATTACCCAGCCCGTGAGTAATAAAAATAAAACACTAGTACGTAATGGTTTAATTTTTTCTTAATTTCAGCAAAGAGATCAGATCTTATTTTATATTTAAAATCAAGTGTAAATATTAAACTATTTGTAAATAAAAATATAATTCCACTAAATCATTTAAATTTAACAGAAAATTATCATTTATTTATGCTAAAACGTGAAAATATATAGTTAAGTATTTTTTTTATTTTTTGGCTGTATGGCATACTTGTCAATGTGCATCTCATTTTGCGAGCGAAATAGAAAAAAAAATAGACGTGTGGCACTCGGGGACTGCCGCGGCAAAGCTATTGCATTTCAAAAAAGTTAGCTTTTTTTTTGTTTTTTACGGCCGCCATCTTGGATTTTAAAATGGATGTTATTTTCGCAATCAGCACCCTCGAAAACCTATTAAACGACACCCATGACGGTTTTTTACAAAAAATACATGTCCGCCATCTTGGATTTCAAAATGGATGTCATTTTCGGAATCAGAACCCCCGAAAACCTTTAAACGACACCCATGTCGGTATGCCCGAAAATTTAATATCCGCCATCTTGGATTTTTGGTGGAGGGAATCGAGACGCTCCGGGCTTTGCCCTTCGCGTCACGATTCCCCCAACTAAAATCCAAGATGGCGGATATTAAATTTTCGGATGGCGGTCGGCGGGTAATATGCTTGGTGACGCTTCGGGCTTCGCCCTACGCGGAGCTCGGCCTTCGGCCTCGCCTCGCGCGTTCGTCTTCGACCTCGCCTCACCTTTAGAATCTAAACTTGTATGGCGGCCATCTTGAATTTGGGGGGGGGACGCTCCGGGCTACGCCCTACGCGGAGCTCGGCCTTCGGCCTCGCTTTTTACGCAGCTCGCCTCGGCCAACGGCCTCGCCTCGCCGCGTGGCGTCGTAATTCGGCTCGGCCTGCGGCCTCGCCTCACCACTCCTTGTATGGCGGCCATCTTGGAAAATGGTGGAATCGAGAAAGTGACCCGATATTCGAAGTCATCGACCCCCAAACCCCCCAGACACCGATTTTCGTCCGGATCGGAGCAACTTCATTTTATTATTATTATATTATTATTATTTTATTGGAGAAAAACCATTTTCTTCTCCCATTTCTGGGGATTTCGCCTCTATCGCGATTATTATTATTATATTATTATTATTATTGTTGCACGCACACAAACACCGTGTCGAAGACTGCCGAACTGAAACGACGTTAGACGATGCACGGCCTTCAAGCCACACCTCCGTGCCCGTCGGAGTGGGGAGCGTTAGGTTTTTTCGTTACGGAATTTCTGCATTCGGTCCCCGCGCTCAAGGCCCGCGATAAAATCTATGCAATAGCTTAATAATCGCGCCTCTTTTCAGAATTTTCAGATGTTTTCACTTGGTTTTCACAAACGGCATTTTTATTCACCAGATTGTTATTATTGTCAGAAATACAACACAAAAAATGTCTTCTTCAAGTGCAGAACAGGACACCTACGGGGGTACACTACCAAAAATACTTTCCGAGGCGCAACATGCAAGTGAGTGATAGCTTGTTGCCGTCAATATCAAAGGAAAGTTTTTATTTCTTTCTTTCCTCGCAAATGTGTTGAAAAACGTCGTATTATTATTATTAATAGAATTAATAATAAAATAAGATGCAGTAATCCGCCTATATCTTTGAGTTTATTTTTACATAAGTAAAAGGTGACAAGTGTGTAAAACAAAAGGTTAGATGGACAAATGTGCCAGTTGTATAAATTATCAAAAAGTATGCAAGTCGAACACCTCCCTGTAATTTATACATCCTGTATCATTAGTGAAAAAATTACAGCCTGTATAAAAGTTACACTCTGTATATAAATTACACCCTGTATAAAAGTTACATCTATTTACAACACACACTATGCATATAATTTACAAAGCAAATTACAAGTCGTTTGATAAGACAACAATAGTTATAAAACATTTCAAAAAAGTAATCCTATCAAATCATTGGACCAGACATTTCGTCAAAGTTTACAAAAGTATCAAGTTAGACCTAACAGTGATAATAACCTGTTGTGTTTTAATTTAGGTAAAGGTTTAGTCAAAATATCAGCTAACTGATTGTTTGTCGGAATGTACTTCACAACAATTTCGTTGCGTGTTAGAGCATCCCGAATGAAGTGATGACGAATGTCTATGTGCTTTGTCCGTGCATGAAAAGTACTATTTGTTGTGAGTTTGAGTGAACTTTGATTATCCGAAAAAATTAGTATGGGCTGGTCAATTCCGAAAATTTCTGATATGAGTGATTTAAGGTATATGGCTTCTTTGCTCGCCTCTGAGAGAGCCATATATTCCGCTTCTGTTGTGGACAAGGCGACAGTTCGCTGTTTGCGAGCTTCCCATGACACAGGTGCGCCACTCATCATAAATACATATCCAGTAAAGGACTTTCGGTCTATTATATTGCTGCCATAGTCAGCGTCGGCATAACCTATAGGATTGACCTGTTCACTCCTTTTATAATAAATTATTTTTTTGTCTTTAGTGGCTTTTAGGTATCGAAGAACCCGTTTTGCCGCTTTCCAATGTGCCTCCCCGTAATGGGTATTAAATTGGCTGAGGTAGGACACAGTGTGGGCTATATCAGGTCGAGTGCCAATGCAAATATACATTAGTGACCCAATTAGTTTTTGGTAGGGCAAGTCGGATTGTTCTTCGTTTGTTTGAGGAACCGATAGTTTAGTACCAAATTCCATTGGTGTAGATACTGGAATAGCATCAGTCATACCAAACTGTGAGATGAGCTTCTCAAAATAATTAGTTTGATCAAGTGTAATACACTCGTTTGACTGTGTTACACGCATTCCCAAACAGTCTCTTAGTGAACCAAGATCTTTAATCTTAAAAAGTTGTTTTAAGTCTTTTTTGAACTTTTCTTTAATTTTGTCGCTATTAGACAAAATAAAGCAGTCATCGACAAAAACTGACACGAGTAGAATATTTTTGCCTTCCTTCTTATAATACAGACAATGCTCTTTTGAACACTGAGTTAAAGAGAGCTTATTCATGGCTTGCTTGCTTGAAGCAGGCATTTTATCCTCTATGAACACTACATCCCTTGCAACAATAACTGCCCGAGGAATACTGGGAACAACAAAGCGATAGCCTTTTGTCTCAGTTGAATACCCTACAAATATGCAGGTTTGAGTTTTAGAGTCAAATTTTGTGCGCTTTTCCTTGGGGATAAGGACGTGAGCTTCACAACCGAAAACTCTTAAATGCGCTAGGTTGAGCTTCTTTCCAAACCAGAGTTCATCAGGAATTTTGTTGTTTAAGGCTTGTGTAGGCGAAATATTTTTTAAATATATTGCCGTGTTAATAGCTTCACCCCAATATGCCTTAGGTAAACTGGCATCCTGAAGCATTGCTCGTGCCTTCTCAACTATAGTCCGATTGACTCGTTCCGCGATACCGTTCTGTTGCGGTGTGTACGGAACCGACGTTTGATGAACTATTCCATTTTCTTTCATGAAATTCGACATTCTTTGGTTCACAAATTCGCTACCGTTATCTGACCGAAACGTTTTAATTTTAAGACTAGTTTGATTTTCTACAAGTTGTTTGAATTCAACAAACTTTGAAAATACTTCACTTTTGGCTTTCAAAAGATAACCAAAAGTTTTACGCGAAAAGTCATCTGTAAAAGTAAGTAGGTAGAGAGCACCGCCAAAAGATTGTGTACTCATCGGTCCACACAAGTCGGAATGAATTAACTCTAGTTTCCTATGCGACCTACTTTTTGACTTTTCGAACGGCCTTCTTGCAAATTTTCCTTGAAGACAAGGAACACAAGTTTCAGTCAACTTGTCGTTGTCGGAGAAGTTGATTCCCGCGCTTTTCTTTTTTAAAACTTTTACGGCTTTAGAGTGCAAATGACCTAAGCGTCTATGCCAGAGTAGTGCAGTCTTTTTGGTAGTATTAACCAAATTAGCCTGCGATTCTGGTAGGTTGAGCTTGTACATGCCTTTGTAGTTTGAGGCAGTTGCTATACCCTGTTTTTTATTCTCAGAGACTAAATTGACAATACCTGGGTTGCCAGTTTTTTGCAAATTTTAAATAGTGATGTGCCACTAACGGTAACCGATGTTATCAAAATTAAGTGCCGGTTTTATATTACTTAAAGAGAAGGGAGGAAATACTTACTTTAAACGTAACGTGATGTCCCTAATCGTTTTTAGGGTTGCCGTATCAAAAATAGAAATTACCGTGTTTTTCGCTAACATACACAAATAACTAATAGAATAGTTACCGATAGAGTTTTCTTTTTTTAAAGTTGTTTGCTGTTGTCATATTTAAATAAGTGCCGTATTTCTTAAAAGTTTAGTGATTTTGTCATAAATAAGAGCGTGAATTGTCGTATTTTACTGTTGGGAACAACACTGATGGCAACTGTCTTTTTTTGTTCATAAGCGTCAAAAGAGGTTTTATTATAAATTCATTTTGATAATAATTTTTAAACTGTTAATATCATAGAAAACTAAGAAGCTAATCATCTAATAAAGACAAAATTATTATTATTACGTTTTTTTAGTTTCGATTCAAAAATCGACAATTTAGTTACAACACTATTAAAAAAAACTGGTAACATTATTTGTAAATTTGACATTTGCATATGTCAATTTAGTCTCTGAGAATAAAAAAACAGGGTATACTACTGTACCAGAAACTTTACACCCTTCTCTAAGTAGGATATTGGCCCCTTTAGGAGAAAATATCACTACCAAGCCTTTTTTAACTAAAGTACTTACTGACAGCAAGTTTGCTGCTAGTTTAGGGACAAACAAAATATTTGAAAGAGTGCTAAACTTATCAGAGATATTAAAATTAACTATACCTTTCCCTTCGCTTGACATCTTATTATTGTTTGCAACAGTAATCGGGTTAGAATAGGGACTAATTTCGCTAAATAAGTCTTTGCTGTTGCACATATGAGATGTACAGCCAGAGTCTAAAAGCTAGGTATGGGGAGTTGAATTTTGAGAAGTAAAACAGGATAAAAGTGTAACGTCTGAAGTGTAATTTGTTACATCTTTTTTATTTTGGTTCTTCTTGTTTTTCTTCTTCCTGCATTCACTCACGACGTGGCCAAATTTTTTGCAGTATGAACAACGAGGTGGTAGTTGCGGCTTGATGGCGAGTGCGGTGTTGACAATACTTGAAGAGGGGTTGGAGCTGCGCTGGTCTTCCTTCAGGAGAATGGCGGCTACGGAATATGTTATTTTCGTTCCAGAGTGCTCGAACGCCATTACCATGGGGTTGTATCGTTCCGGTAGACCTGTCAGCATTATAACTCCTACAAATGTGTCGTCGACGCTCTGGTCTATCTCCACAAGCTGCTGTTGAGTGCACCTTATGTCGTTGACATAGTCCTGCATGGTTTGATGTGATTCTAGCTTAGAATTGAAGAGTCTGCGAAGTAGGTTGAGGCGCCGAAGTAATCCACTGTCAGCATAGTTCCTTTTCAGGTTTTCCCAGGTTTCTGCTGCTGTAAGAGCATTTCTTACTATAGGAAATACTTGGTTTTCTATGCAGAGACAGATTCTGGCCTTTGCCTTGGCATCTAATCTGCGGAAGACTTCTTCTCCTAGCTCTGACTTCTTGTTAGTCGGGTTTTCTACGCAATCCCAAAAGTCACTTACGATAAGGAGGTTTTTCATTGTAAAGCTCCAAGACGCGTAGTTGGTAGAGCCTTTTAGTTTCTCCACCGATGGTAACGAGATTTGCGCTGCTTGTGTAGACGTCATGGGCTTTGAAGACGAGGCTTCTTTTGCCGTATCAACTTCAACTACACTCATTTTCGCGACTATATTTTTATTTGCACAAAACTTTTACTAGAAATAGGCAGGGCGCGGGCCCATAACCTATTATTATTAATAGAATTAATAATAAAATAAGATGCAGTAATCCGCCTATATCTTTGAGTTTATTTTTACATAAGTAAAAGGTGACAAGTGTGTAAAACAAAAGGTTAGATGGACAAATGTGCCAGTTGTATAAATTATCAAAAAGTATGCAAGTCGAACACGTATGACACGCGTGCGCATTGGATATTACATTCTCGGCTCCATTTAAACTCGCCTGTAATGTAATATCCAACTTAGCACACTTGTAGCATAATGTACTATTATATTACAATAGATTATTTACAAGCAATATTTACAATGTATTACAATAGTTTTTATATTTTAAATTAAAAAATTAAAAAACTAGCGCCTTTTCTTTATGACGTTGTGGTGATCGGTTGAGAATAACACCACCCCATCTCTTACCATGGGTGTCGTAAGAGGCGACTAAGGAATCACAAATGAGACCTGCCTTCTAGTAATCCATCCCAAGCAACGACACTTTTATTTTTTTTCTGAATCTGAGGTGTCGTCCTATGGTCTCATGCGGTGTGGTAGGCTCTGTAAGGCTGCGTTTCCACCAGAGATAGGGCCGTCTGGTTCGCGACCACCCCTCCTACCAAAGTCCGACGGCAAACAGCCTGCTGTGTTCCGTCGGTGCGTGGGAGTACCAGTGCCTTTATAGGCATTTTCTGGGTTAACTCGCTCCATCGTCGACCTCATCTTTGACCTTTATGGTCAAGATTGAGGTCAAGAGTTAACCCATCTTATAATAAAAAAAACGTTTCCCGCCAAAAAAACTAACCTCGAATATTTTTTTTTATTCTTTTTTCCCACACGGGAAAGGCAAAGGGAACTTAGCCCATACAGCCGTCGTCTTCTATTATCTCCTTTCTTTATAATAAAAATAAGGCCTAAGCCACGTCAATACTCAAATTTTTTCCCTCTTTTCTCAGATAATATAAGGCCGAAGCCATGTCTGTTATTGTCTTATAAAATGTTTCTTGTCATATCAAGTTTGTCATATCCAAATAAAGTCATATCCAGTGTGTCTTGTCTTATTTAGTGATTTTGGTCTTATCCAGTGTTTCTTGTCAAAGTTTCTTGCATGTCTTTTGCAACTTTCAAGAGCTTTCAAACTGTTTCTATGGTTGAGTTTATAAAATTAAAAATGGCCAAATATGTCTCAAAGCATCTAAGTAAGGCCTGAATGTCGCGCGGCACGGCTTCAGGATTTTTGTATATTCTTAGTAAATCACTCGTAAGCGTAAGGCGTTGTAAGTTATAAGCGGAGCATTCAAAAAATATATGTTGCAGGGTCTGATCACAGTCACTATTAAGATCGGTGCATTTTGGTGAAGATACTATTTTCATTCTGTGAAGGTGGGCTTTAACATTGCAATGTCCAATTCGGAGGCGTGAAATAATAGTATAGAATTTTCTGCATCGATACTTGGACATTTTAGTAAACCAGGGAGCAAGGCCAGGAATTTTATTAATGGCATAGTACCAAGATCATTTTGTTATCAGAGTATCTGTCCAGTCCTGAGTCCAGTCGTTAAGATATGAAACTTTAATTTTCTGTAGTAAATCAGAATATGGTATAGCAACATTTTTAATAGGGGTGTCATGGCCGCAACTTTTACAAATGTCCCTTGCCAATCTGTCAACGTTTTCATTTCCAGCCACTCCAATATGTGAAGGAGTCCACATAAATTTAATCAAAAAACCATCCAGTTTTAATTTGTGATACAATTCTCTAATTTCATCCAGTAAATAGTTGGAGCTGACATCATACTTGCAATTTTGAAGTGCTGTTAAAAGACTCATGCTGTCCGTTACAATTAACCAACTCCTGAAGTCTTGAGTAGTGCATTGGTTAATGTATTGTAATGCAGATAATACAGCCAAAGATTCTGCAGTAAAAATAGAAATTTCTTGTGGCAAACGATATCCGTATCCTGTTTTCAAATGAGGTAAGTAAATAGCCATTGAAACACTATCATTGTCTTTAGATCCATCCAGTAAATATACAATTATAGGCTGGAAATTGATCTATCATTTCATACACTTCTTCTTTTCTTAAAAGATCTTTCTGTACATGAATGTCTATGCTTTCAAATTTACTGTCATAATGTCCAGAATAGCAAATGAAGTGATCATTGCTTTTGTGAATCTGATATTGCTCATCTATATTTGATATATATGAGAAATCATGAAGCAAATAAGGGATATTTTATAAATTACCTGGATTATAAGTTTCAATTAGAAAAGCAATTTTTTGAAGTAATGAATTATTGGAAAGGGACATTAACTTAATTAAGAATCTGTACTTAAGAAATTTAAATCTAATTTTTAGTGGGGGAATATTACACTCAACTTGAAGGGAATTTATAGGTGATGTTTTCATAGCTCCAGTTATGCATCTTAAATTATTGTTTTGCAATACATCTAGTTTGTGTACTAATTTGTGATCAGAACCAAAGCACAAGAAACCATACTCAAAATGACTTCGAATCAAACTTTTATACAGCATTAGTAAAATTTTTGGATCAGATTTAGCTCTACCAACTACACATTCTACATATTTGTTCCAAGAAAGGTTATATGTGAAAATAATACCTAAAAACTTTACTTCATCAACTATAGGCAATGTAATACACTGGGCGTCAAAAATAAGTAGTACAGTTTTAAAATTGCGATTTCTCCCAAACTATAAAACTTAGACCTTTGAAACAAAAAAGGTTAAAAAGAAAATTTAATCTTATTCAATAAAAACTTCATGCATTATAAGAACTTATAATGCTTGACTTTAAAAAAAACGAATAAATAAAAACACTTTTTTTAAACTGTTGAAAGGTGTTGTCTTACTTAGGATTTTTGTGTTTGACACATTCGCTGCTGATAAAGCAATTGTAATTGAAAAGCATAGGTATCTTCAGAGAGTAAATTTGACTAATCATGCCTCTTTCACCAGAAGAATGTGCAAGAATCTTAGCTTTTCTCGAAGTGGGCATCAGTATGCGTCGTACTGCAAGGAGGGTGGGTGTAACTTTAAGAACGGTTCAGCGAGTAAAGCAAAGGTACGAAGAGACTGGAAACCATCTAAGGAGACGAGGTAATGGCAGACCCAGGTGCACAAGTACCCGAGAAGATCGCTTTATTGTTTCCACTGTGTTAAGAAATCGACACCTTAATGCAGTTGAGGTTCAGCAACAGCTTCTTCGGACCCGAACAGACTACATCAGTGAGAGTACAGTGAGAAGAAGACTTGCTGAAGCTAACCTGAAGCCTCTAAGACCAGCAAATGGCCCCAAACTTGAGACAGAGCATCGCGTAGCAAGACTACGCTACGCCCGTCAACACGTACAATGGGGCGAAGAAGAATGGGCTAGAGTTTTATTCACAGATGAGTCTCGATTCTCTTTATACACTTCAGATGGACGGCGGAGAGTCTACAGACGACCCGGTGAGCGATACATTCAAGCTTGTATCTCGGAAAGAGTCCAATATGGCGGGGGCTCTGTACACGTATGGGCTGGTATCTCTTCAGAGAGTCGCACAGAGCTTGTGGTAATAGAAAATGGGACTTTGACTGGTGAAAGATATGCCTCGGAGATCCTCAACGAGTATGCAGGGCCATATTTAATAAATATGGGTGATGGAGCCATCCTAATGCATGATAACGCCCGGCCACACACTGCTCACCACGTACAAGAGTACATTCAGGAGGTTGGCATCAACTTGATGGCTTGGCCATCGAGAAGCCCAGATCTCAACCCGATTGAACACGCCTGGGATGAGCTTGGGAGGCTAGTCAGAAGGCGCAGTCCACCTCCTGCCACACTCAGGGCTCTAAAACATGCGCTGATAGAAGAATGGGAAAATATTCCCCAACACCGCCTCCGAAACTTAGTGTTCAGCATGCCAAACCGGATCCAAGCTGTAATTAGAGCCCGAGGCGGCAACACAAGTTATTAAATTGTGAAAAAGTTCCAAAACGTGAAAATTAAGTGGTTGACATATCGTTAAAAATTGATACTTTTTAGTATTTATCTTAATTTTAAGTTTGAAACTTTATTCATGCCAAATAAAATATAACTTTAATAAACTTCGTTAAGTTTACTATAAACTGCTTTTTATTTCATAAGTGTAACTACTATAGTTTAGGAGTAATTGCAATTTGAAAAGTGTACTACTTATTTTTGACGCCCAGTGTATTATTATATTTAATAATAGTGTCATAACACTGTTTGCTGAAAATTACTACTTTGGATTTTTCGGGCTTTATTAGAGCTGTATTTAATTTTAAAGAAACATGACCCAAACCTGGACTAGTCGAATAAACAACAAGATCATCTGCGAAATGCAAATTGTTTACTTCATTACCAAGAACCAAATTAAGTTTATGAATATAAAGAATATACATCAAAGGACTGAGAATTCCACCTTGACATACACCCTTATAAGAAAATCTAGGTCCAATAACCTGACTATTAACTTTAACATATACTTCCCTGCCATGCAAAAATCTAAAAATCCAATCAACAACTTTTTCAGGTATACCCAACTTCAAGAGCTGAGATGCAAGAATATGATGATTAACATTATTAAACGCACCTACTATATCAAAAAATACACCTATAAAAATCCTATTTTCTTTCATGGAGTTGAAGATGTCCAAGTGAAGGTGAGCTATACTTTCCTTTGAAGATTTACCTCTTCTAAAACCAAACTGATTTGAAGGTAGCAAATGATTTGACTCAATAAAAAATTCCAAGCGTCGCTTAATCAATTGTTCGACTATTTTTGCCATACAAGAAGTAAGAGCTATTGGTCTATAAGAGTCAACTTGATATCTATTTTTATTTGGTTTTAAAATGGGCACCAAGCAATCTTTTTTCCAATCCACAAGTATTAAAGCTTTACACCATAATAAATTTAAAACTTCCAAAATCCTAACTTTTGCATACCATGATGATTTTTTTAATACTTTATAAGGGATCCCGTCGAGACCAAATGCTGTGTCCTTTCTACTAGAAATGGCTGAGATGAACTCTTGAACTGTAAATGGTTTATTCAAATATTCAAAATTATTAGCTGGAATATGATCATTACTTAAATTAAGAGGAGTCTCAACGGTGTCTGGAGTATACTTTTTTTAAAAATCATGAACCCAAGATGTGTCAAGCATATAATTAGGTACAAAAGATTTGTTGAATCTTCTAATCAACTGCCATATTCTAGTTAAAGGAGTCATTCTGTTAAATTTTTCACAAAAAGTTGCCCAACTGCTGTCTCTAAAATTTTTTAAGATAAGTTTTTTTAAAGCTTGTAACCTTTTAAAATTTATATAATTTTGCTCAGTGGGATTTTGTTTAAATTCTAAGTATGCCATTTTAGAGTTTTGAACAGCTTCAGTACATTGGTGATTCCACCAAGGCAGAGGAATTCTCTTCTTTCTGCCAGTACTTGAATTTGAAAGAGGAGTTGATCTTGATGATGTTTTTTTATGTGGTGTAGATAATTTTATGGCTTCATTTAAAATATCTATTAGATCATTATATGCTTTCAAAGGATCTGATTGGTCAATATGAAATTCCAGCAATAGAAGATCTAAGTGTTCATGAAATAATCAGTCATACGGAAGTTGTAATGTATTGGTGACTGTACTGAATCTACAATTGAATATGTGGTATTAATAAGAAATTTTGTTATTACAGGAAAATGATAACTGCCTAAAGGATCCTCATAAACTGACCAATCACAGTTTAAAGCTAATGTGGAAGATACAATTGTTAAATCAAGAGCATTTCTCTGCCATCTGTTGGAACCTACTGTTGTCATGGCGCCGTTATTTAAAAGGACAAAGTTACTATCATCTATGAATTCAAGAACCTCTCTGCCCCTGAAATCTGTACTTCTACAACCCCATGCTGCATGTTTGGCATTGAAATCACCTGCTATAAATAATGGCACTGGCAAACTGTCAATCAAGTTAAAAAGTTTAGACTTGTCAAATGGTGGTACGCAGTTACCAGGACTATAAAAACTCACTATGGAAATTTCTTTATTTTGGCCATACTGTAATCTAATAGCTATATTCTGTAATGAGTCATCATGATAAGTGTTAAGTAGTGTAAATTGTAAGCTTTCATGAACCAAAATGGCAACACCGTTATGATCATTGCCAAAATCTAATCTTGCTATTTTGTAACCTTTGATGTTAAACGACTGTTGAGGTTTAAGCCATGTTTCACATAAAATTGCAATATTTATATTATTATCTAATAAAAAATATCTAAAATGAAGTAGATTACTTTTAATACTCTGAGCATTCCATTGGGCTATGTTTATCTGATCCATAAAAATAAAACCTAAGATGGTTTAACTCTGAGAGTCTCAAGTAAAGTAGTTTTAATGTTTTCTGTACAAATGGTTTTGTCATTTGTACGGTTTTCGGTAATCAACTTTATAATAGTTTGTAACAAAACATTTAAAATTTGGTCTGAGTTGAGTAAAGCTAAAAATTGTTCAGAGGGACTGGATCGTGGTTTCCCTAATAAGGGAAATGATTTCTCATTTAATACTTCAGAATATGATTTTAGCATATATTTCTTTTTATTGTCTTCTATTTTTTCCTTTCTTATTGGACATTCATTCGAAATGGAAATATGTTGGCCACCGCAATGGCAGCAAGTGGCTTCTTTTTCTGTTAGAGTGCATATTTTGAAATTGTGGTTACTGCCGCATATGGAGCAACGCTCCGAGTTTTTGCAAAATTTGGCAATATGGCCGTATCTGAGGCATTTCAGACATTGTTTTATAGGTGGAATATACGTCCTTACCTCAAAACGCCAGCTGTTCAGGTCGACGCTGTCAGGAAGGATGGGACAGGAGAATGTCAGGGATACGGTTTTTGTGGGCTGTAAAATAAACTTTCCATCAATTTTTACTCTCCTCATGAATCTTTTGACGCAGACTATATTTTTTGTGCTAGTAATTGCCGTGTAAATTTGTTCATTACTCAGGTCTGTAGGTACATGCTGGATCACTCCGGTTACTTCTGTGGCCGAAGCCGGAATGGAAGCTATCAGTCCATGCGAATCTAAAAACTTTTTGTTTGATAACGCTGTATTAGCAAAAGAAGGCCTCTCATAGATCACCCCTACTTTGTATTTATTGATCCTCAATAATTGTTTTACGCCTTTGTTGTATCTTTTAATTGCATTTGACAAAGACATCATATCTCTGTCTCCTATGGGTTTATCTTTTACGGAACTTTCTAAAAATACGACATATTCAAAATTGCCCCCTTCCTCTGGATAGTATCTCACATAATCCGGTAAACGAAATTCTTTATACTTATCCTCGTCGTTGATTTCGGAATTGGTTTCGGAGTCAGACCCTGAATCATCATTGTTATCTTCATCTTCCTTCTTTTTCCGCTTTTTTCCGCTCCTTCTCCCCATATTTGTACTAGTTTTCTTTTACAAAAATTCAATAAACTAATTTTTTACAAAATAAGTTTTATAAAAGCCGCCTAATCGGTTCGAACGTTGCCGCGCTTTTTTTCTAACCTCGAATAGTTTTCATGACAGGAGTGACTTCACTAGACGCTGATTGGTGGATTAAAATAAGTTTCGTTACAGTTACTTTAATTCATATAGTGTTGAAAATCAATATCAATATTTAATAATCAATATTATAAACGTTGCAATGGCCTTTCTTTTACATTTTTTTAATATTTTAAGCACGAAAGCCGGTGACTTTAATACGTGTCTTATCAAGAATGATCATCGGGCCCATAAGCTTAATACCCTGTTGCATTCCCTTTGTCTTAAAATTCTTCCTCTTTCTGCTACTCACCACCCACCTAACTCTAATCCTTCTCTTCTTGATCTCTTGATTACTTCTTCACCTGACTCTATTGCCACTCACGGTCAACTCACTTCCTGTTTTTCTCGACATGACCTTATTTTCCTCTCCCTAAAAGTCCGTCCACCAAGGCGAAAGGCTAAATATCTTCTCTTGCGTAACTTTAAGGGTATGGATTTGGAGGCTTTGAGGCGTGATGCCGGGTGTATTAACTGGGATCCCGTTATTCAGTCCAAAGACATCAATTTCAAGACGGAATTGTTTACGAGTCTTGTCACCAAACTCTTTGACCAACATGCTCCTCTTAGAAAGGTAAAAGTAAAGTTTGTACCGGCTCCGTGGCTCTCAAAATTCATACTGGACATGATGGCGAAACGGGACAAAGCTAAGAGATGCTACAACAGGCGTCCTACGGAACAAAACCACGCTCGTTATAAGGCTCTACGAAATCGCTGCAGTCGTTTGTGTAGAGATGCCAAGAGGCGCCACATTCATAATTCAATTGATAACTGTAACCCCAACAATATCTGGAAGTTCCTCAAAACCATTGGTATTGGGAATACTCCGGGTGCGGATGTTCCTGATGTTGACATCAATGCTCTCAACAAACACTTTTCGCTTTCTCCTTTTACTCTCGGCAATGATGTCAAGACCAGGACTCTTTCCGAACTTTCCAGCTCCCGTTCCTCAGCCTGCTCCTCTCTTTACTTTCGCCCTGTCACCGGAGACGAAGTTAGGAAACACATACTCGCTATAACATCTACTGCTGTTGGCAATGATGAACTCAGTTCCCGCATGATATCCTTAATCCTTCCCGAACTCCTAGAAATCCTTACTCACCTCTTCAATTTCTCTTTATTTTCGTGTTCCTTTCCCGACTCCTGGAAACGTGCGTACGTGATCCCTCTACCTAAAACAAGTAATCCCACGACCTTTTCCGAATTTCGTCCGATCTCCATCCTACCATTTCTCTCAAAAGTCCTAGAGCACATTGTCCATCAGCAGGTGTCTGAGTATCTCGTGTCGAATAAACTCCTTTGTCCCTACCAGTCTGGTTTCAGATCTGGTCATAGCACTGTGACAGCGCTGCTGAAAGTTACAGATGATATCCGGTTTGCAATGGAAAACAAGCTACTCACTGTTCTTGTACTTCTGGACTTTAGCAGTGCTTTCAACTCAGTTGACTTCGACATCTTATTGGCTATGCTCGAGTCATGTAAGTTCTCTTCCCCGGTGACAGCCTGGTTCAACTCTTATCTTCGCGGCCGCTCCCAGCGGGTTCGCGTCAATGAGATTATGTCTGATTGGTGCGAGCTGGCTGCTGGCGTGCCGCAGGGTGGCGTCCTCTCTCCTCTTCTTTTTTCAATATTTATTAATTCTGTTACTTCGCTAATATCATCCAGCTTCCATCTCTACGCAGACGACTTGCAGCTATATCTTCACTTTAATGTCAGTGATATTAACGTTGCCATCCATGACATCAACGATGATCTCAACCGGATCTGTTCCTGGGCTGATTCCTTTGGGTTGCTTGTAAACCCTAAAAAATCACAGGCAATGTTAATTGGTAGTAGGTATATGTTAGGCCAAGTTGTTTTGGATAGTGTGCCCTTGATTACCTATAGAGGATCTCCTATTGAGTTTACCAACACTGCGAAAAATCTTGGTCTTATGCTTGAATCCAATCTCTCTTGGTCAGCGCATGTTGCTGGACTCAGTAGGAGAGTTCACTTTTCAATTCACTCCCTCAAACGCCTCCAAAACTTTTTACCTTTAAAAACCAAGATCACTCTCGCTCAATCCCTTATCCTCCCCCTCATTGACTATGCTGATTCCTGTTTCCTTGATGCCACTGAGGAGCTCGTGAATAAACTTGAGCGTCTGCAGAACCTCTGCATTCGCTTTATCTTTGGACTTCGTAAGTTCGACCACATCTCTCGATATCGCGAGCAACTCAAGTGGCTCCCTATTCGTCTGAGAAGAAGTCTTCACCTCCTTTCTCTTCTTTTCAATGTCCTTCATAATCCTTCTTATCCTAATTACCTTCGCGAGCGCTTCACTTTTTCAAAACCTGTTGACCAGCCCTCTCGTCCTTCCGTTAGGTCACTCCTCTGTATCCCTTCCCATCACTCTGACTTCTACTCCTATTCCTTTTCCGTTCATGCAGCCCGACTGTGGAACTCACTGCCTTACCCCATCCGCAATTCCGAGACACTTCCGATATTTAGAAAGAAATTAAAGGAACATTATGTATCTGTTGCTTTCCCTTCAGTATAATGAAAACATAATATTATATGTATTGTTTATGTATGTATAAAATATATGTCTGTGTATTTATATAAATTATTTATATATTATATGTATGTGTAGTTGTATTTTTATGTAGTTTATATTAGTATTTAGATTTCAGTGGTTAATTGTGCACGTCTGTCTTTATTTATTTTACGCCTCTCACTGTCCCAGGTCTGCTGGAAGAAATTTCTTAAAGAAATAAGCTGTGCCTTTTGTGTTCGTTTTTCTATTTGTCTGTAACATTTGTGATTTTTCCTGTGTACAATAAACTGTTAAAATAAAAAATAAATAAATAAATGTTCATAAATATCATATTTGCATCGGGGCAAATATGATATATAATAGGGAAGACCCTATTATCACGACGACAGCCCGATGCGGCCAGAAACCATCAGACATATTACGTCAGCTGCACCGCGAAGACTGCTTGCAGGCAATCCAGGCGGAACCCGACGAACGTGGTGTAGACAGGATATTTCGCGGGGGAGAAATAAAACATAAACTTAAACTGGGACTCGAGGCTTTGCAGCGTTCCTTATCCTGCGCGCTCCCGGATTGTGTGACGACGAATGCCGCGGCGCGGGAACAGCGCTCTATTTATAGTAAAACGAACTAAAAGCGGGGGAAGCGAGGGGAACATGTCGCGCGGGGTGTACCGTGGGATAAGGAGAGCTGCATTGCTCTATTTTATTTACTTAAGAAAATTAACAAATTCTAATTAGAATCTTATTGGAACTTAATCTTATATGACTACGACCTAATCTTGTAAATGAAAATCAAAGAAATCAAATGCTTTAATTAAAAACTTAACTCTAGAATGTCTTACTTGCTAATTAAATCTTACATATGTATTCAAAATACTTAACTACATAGCTGTGGCATTCTTAACTAAATACTAAATCATTCTAATAAATCAAAAATACATGAAACTTAGTCTAGGTATGTGAAAAATAGTTAAATAAGTAAAAAATAAAAGAAAAGGCAATTAAAACTATTATTTACATTGTCGGCTAGCTAAAATATATGTACAATCGCCGACACCTGTTAAGTACCTAGATCCATTCCATGAAAAGACCTACCTCAAAAGGAACAGTTGTTCCTGCTGACTATAAACACACAACCAGCTGTAGAACAGGTCGGCGCACGGCCCCTCCCCGTTCCCCCGCAGCACGTTGCCCGACATCGGCGCCTTCGCGTCCTCCACCCGCAGCCCTGATCCCGCCCTTGCCCCCTCCCCCGCGCACCGCAGCCGCCGCAGCACGCCGTGCGCCGCCAGTGCCGCCACGTCCTCCGACCCCAGCGACACGTCCACGTCCAGCTCCCGCAGCCACAGCAGCCCGTCCGCCAGCGCGCGCACCCCCCGCGCCGACAGCCCGCACCGCGGCACCCCAGGCGCCGACACCCCGCACCGCGGCCCCCACCGCGGCCCCCACCGCTTCGGCACCCCGCACCGCCACACCTCCAGCACGCGCAGCCCCGGCACGCGCGCACACAGCGCCGCCACGTGCTCGTCGCCGAACCAGCCCATCGACAGTGACAGCTCGCGCAGCCCCGGCGGCAGCGAGCGCAGCCAGTCGAGCAGCGCCGCCGGCTGCAGCATGCGCGCGCCCGTCACGTGCAGTGTGTGCAGGTGGGGCAGCCGCGCCAGCCCGGCCGCCGCCTCGGCCCGCAGCCACCGACACACGTACAGTCGCAGCGCGCGCAGCCCCTCGCAGTCCGCCAGCGCCCGGTAGTCCGCGTCCTCCAGCTCCGAACAGCGCAGCGTCAGCTCGCGCAGGTGCGGCGCGCGCGCTCGAATCAGTTCGATCAGCTCGCACCGTGGGTAGTCCCAATATGTGCTCCCGTACATGTGCAGCTCTCGCAGCCGGCCCGCGCCCAGTGCGCGCAACACGCCCGGCGCCGGTGTGTCGTTGAGCACAAGCACGTGCAGGCGTAGCGCGGCCGGCAGCACGTCCCCCCCCAGCCGCCCGCCAGCCGCGTGCACGTCCAGGTGCCGCAGGTGCTCCAGCCGCTCCAGCGCCGCCAGCTCCGGCGGCTTCAGCGCCACGCGCGCGTGCACCGTCAGCGACGTCAGCAGCGGCGCGGCGGCCAGCAGGGCGGGCAGGCAGGCGCCGCAAGCGATCACCAGCAAGCGCCGCGTGCCGCGCCCGACGCCCGCCGCGTCCTGCTGCCGCCGCACAAGCCGCCCGACACTCTCCGCCAGCCGCCGCCAGCGCCGGCACACGCGCGCCGCCTGCAGCAGCAGATCCCCCGTGCTCAGCCGCTCCAGCACCGCAAGCAGCACCTCGTCCGGCAGCCGCTCCATGCCGCTAATAAATAAATAAATAAAAAATAATCGCGCTCGGCTCCGCCCCTCTCCATCCTAGATGGCTAAGTATATATTTCTTCATACTCCGCCGGGAGACCGAGGACAAAATTACACGCCTAGACCAAGATCCCAGGGCAGCCAGACCTTACTTATTTTCTAATTAACCAAAAGTGTGGGAAAGAGTAGCTCTAATATCGACCCTTCGAGTCTCAATTGTAGTAAAAGCCAAAATACGACTTTAGGGAAAACGCAAAAAACTAAAATTGGGAAAAAACTTTTCCCTATATCTGTTTAAGTTTTTGAGCTATAAAAACACAATTTAGATATGTTATTTAGAATTCAAATCTTTACAATATCAGATACACGCGGAATAGGTAACTATAATAATAAAAGAGTTAGCATGGCTTTTACTACATTTTTTTTTACAAAAAATGGTTTTTACGACAAAAATATTCAGTAATGGGAGCTACCAATTTGTTGTAAATACGTATTTGGTAAAAAAAAACAAAGTTTGTGTAGTAAAAGACCAGGTTAGATTCTCAATCAAGTAATTTATTGTAGTATAAGGTATGACAAATCTTTAAAATAAAGCATTTTTGTCTGATTCTTTCATTTGAAACGATTCATTTGAAACTACATCTAATGAAAATAATAAGATTTCTTTGCTAGTACCTTTTTTTTTTAATTTTGACACTTTAAAAGTATTCTTATGCTATAATATGACATTAAACTAATATATTTACCAAAACCATGAAAGTATTTCAGTATTAGTACTTATTATGTTAAGAAATATGAATACCAACGGACTTTCTTAGAAATCTTCCTTTCTTTTTCAAAAACTAAAACGATACTATAAAATTAACTTTAAGAAAAACGATTTTTCAATAACAGTCAACGTAATTATTTGTAATACGAAAACGAAATCTTCCTTTCTACCTTAAAACACCAAAATAAAATAGCACTATATAAACCCAAACAAAGAATGAATCTTTCATTAATAATTGAAAGATAATGAGTGTAATTATGATAATAGTATTTTATACTGCACTTGCTTGGAAAGAACGCTGATTTTTGTTCAAAAACTGATAAGAAAGTTCGTATTTATTGCCCTTAAAATAAGAGGAATCCATTATTAACCTGGCAAGCAGGGAAGAAAATTTGTATGAAAATCCATTATTTAAGTGAATTATTATTATTTTTTAATTTTAATAAAGAGAACACCAGTGTTTTTCTTTCCAAAATTAAAAAATACATAAAACTCATTAGTAATGGATTTTCTTAAAACTTTTCTTTTCTGCTTAGCAGGTTAATAATGGATTTTCATACAATTTTTTTTCCTCTTATTTGAAAGTTAATAAAGTCAAACTTTCTCATCAGTTTGTGCACAAGTATGAGCGTACTTTCCGAGCAGGTGTAGCATAAAGTACTTACTATTAATCATTTAAAATAAGAACATAAAAATCTTCCTTTTTCTAATAATTGGAAAAACATAATTGAACTTATGAAATGTTGATTTTAAAACGATCATTGTTAATTGTTAATAATTGGTATGGTATATAAACTCTGAGGCAAAGTTTGGCTTACTGTTTAAAATCATAATTTTTATAAATCATAAAACTAGAAAAACTAAAAACTAATTTTACTTCTATTCGTTATCTTCCTCATTTCTTTCATCTTCCTCATCAGTTTCAATTAGTATATCGATTTTATTGCCATCGTAAGGCATTTCCAAGTATTCTCTGTGGAATCGTTTGGGAATAGTAATATCTGAACATAGTTTTTTTGAATTTTTTTAAAGATATTGGTAGTTTTTTAGCATAATTTGGCTGCATTTGGAAATCGTTTAAATCTTGTTGATGCTCTGTTTCTTGTCCTTGTCCTGTATTTATTATATCTTCCTTTTTTTTCCTTTCCCTTTACCTTTTCCCTTAATTCGTGATTTTTCAAAAAGTGTAACTGTCTCTTTTATTGCATCTTCTTTCATAGAATATTTAATCTCCATTTGGTTTGTTTTCTTCTTCCTGAAGGTAGCGACCCGAATATCTTTAAATTTTATGTTTTTAGTCGTATCTTTTGTGAATGTTTTTGCTGCTAACTGTTCCCAATTAATAAAATCTGAATGCTCCAATACTGTCACATTGTAAGGCTTTGGCTTTTTTCTAGCACTTTCAAAGTATGAAGCCCATTGGGAAGGAGCCCACACTATTAGTTTTTTAACCTCGGCTTCAATAGTTGCGTGGACTGAGTCAGCAGGCATATAAGTATGTCCAGGGAGTAAGTAATTTATTTGAATTACTTGTAAATTTTGAGAAGAATATAGAAAGAAGTTAAGAACTGACAAAACTGTTCTATTTTTATTTTGCCCAGTACAAGAGTCACAATACAAAAGGGCATTCTTAACACCTTTCTTGTCCAGTTCTTTAAGATAAAGATACAGACAGGACGCTATTTCAATACTTCCCCTTTTTCCATCGCACTCTCCCCACGTGAAACAGAAAACATTTTGTGTTCTACTCTCATAAAAAGTGAGATTAAAGACTGCGTACTTTCGGGAGTAGTACAAAAGCATACTTTCACCAAAAGGGGTATTAAGAACTTTTTGTAAGTCAAAGCTACATGTCACAGTATCAGCATCTTTCAACTTCTGGTGAGCTTTAAATCACTTGTATGTCGCTTTTTTTTCTTCCAAGTGTATTTTCAATTTAACTTTGTCTTCTTCAGTCATTTCACTTGATTTATTTTCTAATTTAGTGCATAAAACACATTTGTCCTTTTTCGGTGTGTGGAAACCGAGATCATATTCGCCATTGAAAATATTTCGAAAAATAGTTTCACTTACTGATTCTTCACCGTGGTCTTTACAATCTTGAATATAAATTCTGAACAAATTCGATAAATTCTTAAATTCTTGTGGCAGATACATTCGTTTGGATTTTTTCCTATTATAGTGTGATGGGCAGGCGGGAAGCTTTTCTATAAAATTTCGCACATATGCTTTTGCTGATTCTGAATATTTGTTAGCACAATGAGGTTTCCTCATTTTTTTTTGAGCCATACCTTCTTCGTCTGCTTTAGACAAAATATATAACATTTGCCTCTGTGTTATATTCAAGGTATTTATTAAAAACTTTTGGCATACTTGTTTGTGGTCATCACCTTCATTTATGAAATATTCATAGGTACAGTTTCTCCGATTACTGTCTACTCGTTTTCTTTTTATGGGCATTTCTTTTGTGCAACGAACTAGCCAATCGCGTCGCCGTTGTACATCAAGGTTCCAATAGAATGAAAAGAGTGATCTACGTCTCTCTTCGCTTATTTTGTAGCAACTTCGTTTACACTTACCTTCAACACAAGGGTTCTGCAACACTTGCTTTTCTTCAATGACCTTACCTTTCCTTGTAGTGTACTCTTTTCCATCATCTTTTTTTTGTTTGTTGATCTTCTTTACATTTTTTTTCTTTCCTTTTTCTTAATTTTATCTTCAGAAGTAACATTTTGTTTATTTTTACGTTTGTTTTTAGTACTTTTTTGGTCATCAGATAACTCTGACGAATCTGAATCATTACTACATGACCAAACGTCAGAACTACCTGCAGAAAAATCTTGATTTTCTTCGTCGCTCTCAAAGTCCATGCAAGATTTTCTGAAGACTTTAGTAGCTTTACGCCGCTTTCTTCGTCTTTGGGATTTAGTCAAACTTACAACATTTTCAGATTTCATCTCAATAGTCAGTACCGTTGCGGTGGTGTTGGGGCTATTATTTTTTACATTATTAGAGTCTAGGTCAGTTTCAAGAAGCGGGTAACCGGCAACAGCAATTGAAGATGAACAAGTCGCCTCTTCGCTGACTATTTCTGGTCCTGTTTCAATAAATGGAAGATGAGTGTCTTCCATGCCAACAGAAATTGCTGATGAATTAGAAGTGTTGGCTGCGTCTACCTCGATGGTCGTCTTCAATCTTGTTTCAGGAAGTGAACAGTTAGTATTTTCTGTACCAGCAGCATGCTCATATAAACCACTGCTGTAATGCACCTCTACGCTGACAGTCTGAGATCTTTTATCAGTTAATGGATAAGTATCGTCTGTGCTAATAGTGGATGCAGATAGAAGACCGGGGCTACCCTCCTTTAAACCGGCTGTCTCTGATTCTATCTCAGGGGGCAAACAGGGATTATCTCCTATTCCAATATTAAGTTCACATGAACTCCAGGTTCTAGTTACGTCTACGCTGACTGTCTCAGTTCTCATTTCAAGAAGTGAAGGAGAAGTATCCTCTATGTTCTTTAAGTCTAAGTTAATAGCGGGTGCAGTTGAAAGTTGAAGCACAAGTATCATCCACCTTTTCACTGGCAGTCTCTAGTTCTTTCCCAGAGGTCTGGCGGTGAGTGTTTTCTATACCTGAAGTAAATTCAGATGAATAATTACAAGTGCTGGTCGACGTAACGCTGGCTGTCTCAGATCTTATTCCAGGAAGCGGCCGATGCGGATCCTCCGTGCTAAGACAAGTGGTACCGATTTCTATACTGACTGTCTCCAGTCGAGTGGCAGGTCCATCTGCATCTACGTGAGTGTAATTCATTACTTTACTAGATGTTTCCAATCGTGTCTTTAAAGGTGAATAAAAACTATCCTTGATGTTCATGTTGGCTTCAGACAACGTACTCCGCCTAGCTGCAACTATTTGATCTGTTTTTGATCCTGTTTCAATGAGCCCATCATTTACGATAATTTTGAAGGGGCTGTTGGATGGTGTGTTTTCTTTGAAGTAATCATGGGAGCTTGGTAATGAAAACGTTGATGTTGTAAAAATATTACTGTCAATTTTTCCATTTGAACTTATTTCAGATTCATATTCGGATTCTGTTACTTTGACTGGCGTATTAGGTAGTTTTCTGTAGTATTTACTTGGTGTTTGAGGTGGCTTTTTAGGGAATTTTGCTGGAGTTTTTCTTGTAGATTTTGCTAGGGTTTGGGATTTCTTCCTTGGGTTTTTGATTGGAGTTTCAGGTAATTTTCTGGGGCGTTTAGTTGGAGTCTCGTATTCATAATCACTATTTTCTATCACGTCTATGCTTTTTCTTGAAACTGATCTGAAAAGAGTAAAAATAACATTTATCTTCACGAAAACGTAAAAATAAATATAATTATACCGAGGCGAAGTCTCAAGTTAGTAACTTGAACGTAAAGTAAGTAAGAAATAGGGATTAACATCAATTTCTGAGAAAATTTAAGTTATAATCAACATCGTACGGTTTCAAATAAAATTTATTAGGTAACTTTCATTCGGGTACCTTATAGGTAAAAAGCTATGAAATTGGATTTTTATAAAACTTTGTACACAAAATAAAATATTTTTATAAAGAAAGCTATTGTAAGCGATAGTTGATCGCAGTAACTAAAATTTCAAAAAACTTTTCCTATTTCGGTTCGGAGTAAGTATAGCTACAATTATTTTCCAGTCTAATGAACGTAAGTGGTAAAACACAAAATAATTTTAGGTAGTAAAGACCAAATAAAAATATTTGTTTTTGTATTTTGTAGTAAGAGCCTATCTTTGCCTTAAAAAAATCGGCATAATGTAGTAAAAGACAAAGGAACTGTAAGCAGTAGAAACCAAAGTAAATCTATTTTGAGATTAATTATGTGGTAAAAGACAATGTTATGTTCAACAGTTTTTAACACAATGTAGTAAAGCATAACATTTTATATGCAAAAAGAAACAAGATTTCTAACACGCCTTTCATTTTGAGCTAAAATCAAAAGATAACTTCGATTTCTGTAATGTATAGTAGGTTTTAATAATTAGTTAATGAGCTTTGTTCATTGGTTAAGCAAAGTTCGAAAACTGACACTAGGTTAAGTCAAGTTTACCACATGCTTGACTATACCTACATGATAAGACAAAGTTTTTTTTAATCTCAGGAGTTAACTCTAGAATCCTTCGTAGCTCTCGGGGTTCAATGTGCCGCCCGTGACATAAGACACTGCTTTATTCCCTCGGCACATAATCTACTATTATCTCTTAAAAGTCCATCAAAATGTCTCTACCAAAAAGTGCGAGCCTCCCTTAGAAACATGAACGGGATTCAGGCCATAGTCCAGCCCGCTGGCCTAATGCGGGTGGGTGGAATAATTTAATAGGTATTTTAAATCATGTACTAGTCCCTACCTATTCATTTTTTTTACTTAAAAATTTAATCTAGTATATTATTATTACATAATACCTAAGTAGGTAGGTAATTATCTGGTATCATGAACAGCGAATAAAGTATGCACTTTACCTACATTATAATCATCATAATATTATTATTGCTAAACTAAAATATGAAACAATAAAATTCAATTTTACTGTCAACCACGTTTAAGAACTAAAAACCGTCTAAAAGTAAATACTTAATTAAACTTACCTTCTATCTCTGCGCTGAAGGTGGGACTGTAACGACTTCAACTTTTCTTTCCTTTGCGATAACGCATCAAAGGCACGACTTTTTTCTTCCATTATTACTTATTGTTCACAATAAAAAAATATAAGAAAGTTGTGGCACGCGACGCATCCTTCCGCTTATAAAGTTCACATGGCACTAAACAATGGATGCAAAGTAGTGAGGCGTGAGCGAGCGAGCGAGTGAGATAGTAAGACTCGGGCGCAATTCGGATGTAGTAAAACTCCGTGGTAAATAAAATGCAAACCCAGATAAATACAAACCACTTTTTTAGTGTCTACTCTAACGGTTAGTTGTTTTTTTAAATAACCAATTACATTAGTTTGAATGCAGAATTATTATAACCAGTAGAGATCACAGTATTATTATTTGTCTATTACAAGATAATTTTCATTTAGTTTTATTACATCGATAGTTTATCAGCCATCTATCAAAAGATAATGTTGCTTACTACTATTCGAAGCCAACTGGCAAGTTTTCATATTTTATAGAAACAACGTTGTAAGCGGTATTGTTATAGAGTCGTTGTCTTTTACGACAAAGTGACTTGGAATGAATCTCAAGTTTCCTATCTGAAATTTTGTTGTAAAAGCCATAGTATGAAATTATAGGACTGTTACGACAAAAACGCCATTTCGTTTTAGTGGTTATAATAAACAGAAAATTGTTGTATCAGCAAATGCTAAAAAAAGACATCATTTACAACATTGACTAATACTAAGAAAGGTCGATACAACTATAAATAAGATAAAAATCATATTTTGAAATTCGATGCTAACTGGCAAGTTTACAGTCATATTTATCTGAATTGTGTTTAAAATATAGCTCCAAAACTAAAAGAAATACAGTGAAAAGTTTTTTCCCAATTTTGTTTTTTTGCGTTTCCCTTATTGTTTTGTTGGTTTACTTTCACTACAATTGAGAATCGATAGTGGATAGTTTTTCATTCAGTTTCATCAAATGAGTAGCTTATCAGCAATCTATCAAACGATAATGTTTTTTATTACTCTTCGAGGTTAACTGGCAAGTTTCCATATTTTATAGTAACGTTGTAAGTAGTATTAATAAAAACGCGTTGTCTTTTACGACAAAGTGTTATTGAATGACTTTCAAGTTTCCCATTTGAAATATTGTTGTAAAAGCCATGGTATAAAATTATAGGTCTGTTACGACAAAAACGCGATTTTTTAATGCTGGTTTTTATAAAAATAAAATGTTGTATCAGCCATGCAAAAAAAAAGACGTCATTTACAATATTGAATGATACCGAGAAAGGTCGATACGACTGTAAATATGTAAAAAATATGATTTTGAAGGCAAAAAAATCTATGTCGTAAAAGACATAAATTTTGAGATAGAATTTTTTTAAATATACAGATCGATAGAGCTCGAAAAACTGAGTAAGATGGCATTCTTAGTCCAATTTGGCCAAAATGGCTTTTACGACATTTGAGACTCGAAGGGTCGATATGTACTATTAACATATGAATACCAGCTAGCCTGGGCCGACGGCCAATTTTCAGCGACCAGGTTCTGAAGGTACTTCCAAAAATTGTTCACTTGTCTTGAAGTCTGGGTGCTATAAAAAGTATTGTTATAGTTCCCTGAACATCATGTAAAAAAATCACGACTCAGATTGTAGGTGTAATCGCATAATTTACTTGCGAACTGTAAAGCGTCTGGCAGAAATTATAGCCGATCATTAATGATGGCGGTGTTGATCATAAATTTTTATATTTAATTAATTATATTCTATAAGATTTACGCAGCCAGACTTCAAGACAAGTGAGTAATTTTTGGAAGTACTATCACGTTCATATATGGAGGCATAGTCAATACAAGACGCAGAAAACAAATCGCTTGCGGCTGCTCGTATACTCACACATGGACACAAATCAGTATACCGCATAACCCACTACGCTTGTTGCTCTGATAACAAGCATAATTTCACGACCCAAAGTATAAGCCTTGGTGGCAGCGGTAACACCATCTGCCTGCTGTAGCGAGGCACGGGTTCGAGCCCAACTGTCGCCTAATAGCTACGACGTTTTGTTAGATATGTTTTGGTTTTCAAACATTTTTATAGTCATAGACCATACCATACAAAAATTGAATGAAATGAAGTTAGTTTAGATTCGTTCGGTTCGGTGTTCATGAGCAACCTGTTTGTCATTGCTAGATCATTAGCGAAGGTGCTCGTGTGTCTTACCGTATCGGCAGTTTACCGTGATTTCTTTTTTCGAGATGCATACAAATACATTAGTTTGCAGGAGAGGCAGCGAATAGTTGTGCTGCACAATATAGGATATAATATATCCCAAATTGCTAATGGGATTGGTCTTACTGTGAGTATCATAATGTTTACCTACTTAATATTAACACTGTTTTTAAATTTATAATTTATTTTGAGAACGTAAACATGTCATCTGAATGGTTAGCTTAACTATTTTAATGCATTTTATTAGTGGTGCATAGTTTTTGTTCCTTATTATATTTATCTTGTTATTTTGGTTTTAGTGGAGGACCGCGCAATGTTGGGTGAATCGTTACGGAATGAAGGTAACGTGTAATCTCAGCCGCACAGTGGACGCTCGCGACTTATTAATTAATCACAGCGTATGGTGCAAAAGTATGCAAATAATGGATTCATATGGAAGATAAATGGAGTTCATCGATTCTAAGGCTTAGCAAGTTTAATTAAATATTGTTATATGTGAAATTGTGATATTTATCTATAACTTATTCTTTTGTTATTATAAACTAGGTATGTATCTACTGACTTTGTAGTGCAAGTTGAATTTAAATTTTTGTTGAGGTTTAGCTTCAATACTCTTTTCTTCACAAAAACGAATTCTTAAGCTATAACCTTAATAAAACTGTAAGTGATCAAGTTGCAGAAAAAAAAGTGATTTTGTTAGTAGGAAATAAAATTACCTAGTGGAATTTCATATTTGTTTTATTCAAATACCTTATCACTTATACAATAATGTAATATTATTATTATTAACCTAATATTATGTGAGAAAAAAGTTGTTAATGCTTTAATAAACAAAAATAAAATACAAAAAGAAACTCCTCGGCTGGGAATAGAACCGTAAACCTTTCACCCTGCTAGGACAGTGATTATCCGCTGGACCATACTAAACGCTAGTAAGATCGACAAAATAAAGATACACTACGTCATGCTTACATTACCGATTGTTTGATATGACTCAACAGCAGCGGTGAGTGGAGGACAGTGCAATGTTGGATGAATGCGTCCTACAAAAATTTCACCGAGGAGCCAAGAGATGTTGCTTAGCAAAATGATGTTCTTAGAGGAGGCTACAAGCTTGTGTGCGTAAGAAATCGTTTGAACTATGTTCAGAGGAACATAGTCCCTATTGCAACGCGCTAAGTGGTTTAACTATGACTCCATTATTGAACGGCACTGTACCTTCAGAACCTGGTAGCTGAAAATTGGCCATCGGCCCAGGTTCGCTGGTATTCATATATTAATAGTACATATTAGCACTACTATTTCACACACATTTGGTTAATAATAAAATAAGTAAGGTCTGGCGGCCCTGGGATCTCCGTCTAGCCGACACTGCCGCACAATGGAACGGGCGTTTCCCCACTGGACGGCACGGCGGCCGGCGCCGGCAACGGCGAGAGTGATAGAGCTATACTAGGAAGCAAGAAATCGGTAGTCTGTCTCTTTTCCTAGTATAGCTTTGTCACTCTTACCGTTGCCGGCGCCGGCCGCCGTGCCGTCCAGTGGGGAAACGCCCAACGACTCCATACAAGCAGCCGGACATTCAGTGAAAATTCATTCTATTTAGAATGGCTTAAAGTTGTTACTATGGAGCTATCATAATGGCGGCAGTAATCACGAAAGCAACCAGCTACCATATATTGACCGCAACAATCTCTTTCCTCTGAAATACACCCGTCCTGACTTAATGAGTAACATCACGCAAGAGCTCCTGTGCACCCATAGAAACCCACTCGACGTAGCATTTGCTCTTAGAGAAGTCTACAGCGACATCTACTCGTCAAAACTTAGAGGCGATTAGATCCCTCAATTTCCGAATATTGAGCATTTTGTAAAGCTTACTTCTCATTTATGACTGGCCAGGGAAAGTTGAAAAAAAAAAGTGAAACATCTGTTCAAGGACTACATGTGGAACGTCAGTTTTTTTTTTACGTCTTTGTATTGTATTTAAAAAAAAATACCACGAGATATCAATTTTTGACTTAAATTCCTTACTGCTCCTAAACGGCTATGATATATGGAAATATTCTTATACTAATTAATTAAGAATCCCTTTTTCTTGAAACACAACGTTTAAATTTTGTAAATCGAACAATATTTTCATTCAAAAGTTACGAAAAACGGAAATCCGAACGTTTAGTTGCAGAGGGTGGTCTGCGCGGGCGCGGGTGGCAGTCCTCCGCTGGCATTCCGACGGGACGGCTGTGTCACTCGTATCCAAACTTTTACGAGCGATAAAGCGTATTTTTTGTTTGCCTGTGTGCGTTGACACAGTATATTTATGTATTAGTGTGCTTAGAGAGTAGTGCAGTCAGACGATATTATTGTGTTACGGTATAGCTCGCGCGTGGACGCTAATTGTACCTACTATTATAAGTTTGTAATCTAGTCGTAATATTTGATTATTTTGCGCATAAAGAGGTTTGACGAAATTTAATTGTATTAAGTACTTATGCGGATCTAAATCTATATGATTGAATATATATAATATGTATAGGGTGTTAAGTAATTCGATCTTATCCTCTCAGGTGGTGAATCAGCCCATGACACTGAACAATTTTCGAAAATTCGCTTGCCACACCCGGAATCGAACCAGCTAAAATCCAAAAAGCACCCTGTACTTTAATAGTATTGATCGATAGGGTCAATCGTAAGGATAAATCTCCCTAACAAACATAGTAAATTAAGTGAAAGGAAGACCATTAAATCTAAGCTTACAAATTTGATGGGACGTGTTAAAGCACTTTTACTTAAGGGTCCCATCGTTAGGTTTTATGTAGTTTAATGGTTCTCTTTTCATCTAATTTACAATGTTTGTTAGAGACATTTGATCTTTACGATTGACCCTATCGATCGATACCATAAAAGTACAGGGTGTTATTTTTTTGAATTTAAGCCGGTTCGATTCCCGGGTGTGGCAAGCGAAATTTCGAAAATCTTTGAATGCTGTTTAAAAATAAAGGAATGTTTCCTTTGAGTAAAATTTTCTATCTACAGTATTTACAATACACAATACAATACAATATTCTTTATTGCACACATAGGATTACAGAATATGTTTATACAGCGAATTTGAAATAATGTATACAAATAGGTGGCCTTATTGCTTAACAGCAATTTCTTCCAGGCAACCTTATGGTATAGGAGTTATAGATTGAAATGCGGGAAAGGCGCAAATATTAATTAAATAATAATTATAAATAATATAATAATAATAATAATAATAATAGGTTTTTATTTTCTCCACAAAGGTACAATTTTTACTTACAGCTACTTATTGCATACGGTTCACATAAACCTTTGTGAGAGCTGGAGTCTGTACTAGGTTTCAGACAAAAACCTGTGTTACAGATCACCAGGCTCCCAACCACCTCGGATAGATCTGGTGTATATACTAAAATATTACATTTGTGACACATTTATTTTCAATAATATAGGAGAAAAAATACATAAATATTTATAACAATTTTGTACCTATGACTTATTTTTATTAATATATACTTATATATTATATATACATATATATATATATATATATATATATACAGTTTCAAGTGTATATTTGTGTGTGTGTGTGTGCGTGTGTGTGCGTGTGCGTGCGTGAGGGTGAGGGTGTGTCAGGTTTGAAATTGGAGCTTTATGAGCTTATGACGCTTTCCGCTTTATCATAATCTTGTTCAAGGAGCCAATTGGTAACAATAAATTTGCATTCTGTTTTGAACTTTGGATAAATGTTTAGTATTTTGTTTAATTTATTGTAAACAAAACCACCAAGATAGCAGAAACTCCCGCGTGCGAGTTGAGTGGAAAAGGAACTAGAGGGACAGACATTGTATTTTCGGCGTTTGTCAGCAAGTTTGTGTGGGTCATATGGAGTGAGGGAATGAGTTTTCATTATTATACCTAAAATGAATTGTTGTCGAACTGTAAGTACTTTGCAAGTGGAATAGAGGTCAGTAGTCGGATATCGGAATGGGAGGCGGAAACCTACTTTCAGCACTGCGCGCTGCGCCCGTTCTAATTTTAAAAGTGCGGTTTTAGTAGCACCACCCCAAGAAATTATACAGTAGGATGTTATCGATTGACAAAGAGCTTGGTATACTAATTTTATTACTGATTTGTCTGCTATATGACGTAAGTTTTTAAAAATGAAAATGAGCTTACGAAGTCTGGAGGAGAGTGAGTCGATATGAAGGTGAAACTTTAGTCTGTAGTCAATTTGTACGCCAAGGTACTTAAGTTGACTATTTATGCACTAAAAATATATCACAAATATATATTTATTAAGATTTATATATTTATTATATTTATTTAGAGTACTTTCCCTCCAGGAGACGTTAAAAAATTTCACCCTGTATTTATGCGACCGGTGAGAATGCCAGAATTGTCGAATAATAGCATTACGTCGATTGCGGCAATCAAAATAATTCAACTTAGATTAAGTATAATTACTTACATACACCGACATCTTTTGTTATTAGAAGTACCTAGTTAGATTCATCAATACAAACTCAAGTGATAGGCAGTAATGTATGGAGTGCGCTTCTGTACATTCTACGCCTGTGTATTCTTTGACCGGTGTTTTCTTGCGGGGTGCGGGTTGTGGCGCGCGGGGCAGAGGGCTCAAACGTCAAGGTCATTGACGACTCTAATCGCCTTAGGGACTGGAGACAATAGACAGAAACCACCGCTGGCTTAGGTAAATCTATACTTAATATTATAAAGAGGAAAGATTTGATTGTTTGTTTGTTTGTTTGCATCGAATAGGCTCCGAAACTACTGGACCGATTTGAAAAATTCTTTCACCATTAGAAAGCTACATTATCCCCGATGGACATAGGCTATTTTATATCCTAATTAGGGATCCTTACTGAAACTCAAATAATGTAACCCAAGGTGTAAAAAAATTACCTAAAATATTCTTTACATTGCGTGCGCTGCGTAAACTATTGATGATAAAATAAAATAATGTACTACGACTTTGCAGAACACATAAATATTTACAAAAAGTGTCGCGACAGCATACGCCTAACTATTGTATTTATGCCACAATACGTGTTCTTTTATTTTTAAAAATTAATTGAAATGCCGCCCGCTATAAAATGCTCTTTATTTGTATCTTGGTATTAATCCTTATCAAAATAAATTACTTCATATTCAAGACTGCTTCAATATCTTTATACAACTTTTTGAATTATGCAATTTGGATATTCTATTCAAAAGATATCACGAGTTTAAAAATGTTAGTATTAGAAAAAAGTTTCGTGGTCGCCGCTCATCTTGCTCAGCTAGCTAGCTAGGCAGCACCTTATGCGATGTAGGCGTCACTGGGGTACGGGCCGTACGGGCGGGGGGTCAATGTCAAGAAATGAAAAAAAAAACTTCAGAAAGTTTAATAATATGTTATAAAATCAATCAATATCTATAGTTGTGTATGCTGTATGACAGCAATGCAGACTGCTTTTCCAGTCTCGGTGGACATTCCCTCTACTGGTAGTTTAGGTCCGTATTACCTAAATTACCAAGCTTGATATATACTTAAGTATTGATTGTCTCTTTCTTTCACTATCAAAATGACAAAGACGACTGCTGCTTAAGTATAGATCAGTCTGAGTCGCGTTCTATAATACGGACCTTAGATGCACATTGCATAAGTGCTCAGAGCATTTCAAGCAATTAGAATACCCTCTTCGTATATGATAAATACTTCAATAAGGCTACCTATATGCTATTTTAGGTTTCAAACATTTATTTATTCAGAACTTAATTGAAAGACTTAAATTTAATATCTTAGGTAATAAGCATAGCCAAATAGATTAATCTGGATTAGCAAATATTCGTCTGTTAAAAAGGTGTTTTATCTATGTAACAAACATGATTATTCTATTCAGCTTACGTCTTTAGTAAGTAAGTAATTCAAATCAAAAAGTTGTACTTTTATAGCACCATTGTATTCTATGTAAGTATACCTTTCTGTAGCTTTCTATGTAATACTTATCAATGTCAAGTGTATAAGATCTCAACTTTTATTTGTTTAGTTAGGAATCATCAAAATGGCGATGAACTTTACATCACTAAGAAAGGATTTTTCTAAATTCTACCCTAAGGGGGTGAAATGGGGGTTCAAAGTTTGTATGGAGAAGACAATTTTTTTGCACATTTTGACTCAAAACTTCGTCAAGATATACCTCGAAGCAAATAAACGGACACGTGTTTCGCTATTTTTTCAAAAATCATCCCCTAAAGCAGGGGTTCCCAACCTTTTTTTGTCTACTGCCCACTTTAAGAATAAATTATTTTTTAACGCCCCCCTTTTTAAACATACTTAAAAACCGCTAAGTACTTATAACTGATTATTGAAACGCAACTTTATAGTATTCGGACAGAGTATCTTTTATTGAAAATAAAACAAACATGATCAATTCTTATATAAAAACTAATGTGAAGGTTGAATCTGATGCTGTTCAATAAGTTTGTTGATATCAGGTTCCAATTTACTCAAAAACAGCCGCAAGTCGCCACGTTCGGTAACACGCAAACGATTTCTCTTTTTAGTAAGCAGCGTTGCCACAGCACTAAATCCACGTTCACACAAATATGACGATGGGAATGCTATCAAGAATCGTTGAACAATTGACCACAATCCAGGGTACAATTGCAGGATCGGTTTTTGTAGCCAAAATTCTTGATATCCATTTTTGAACTTGATTTTTATTTCTTCGTTTGTTGTCAATTCTATAAGTTCTTCTTCCAGCTGAGGTGACATTGCTATGTTGACATTTGAAAATGGATCCAACACCCAGTCTGGTATTTCCAAGTTTAAAATGTCCTGGTATCGTTCGGTGAAGTCAATGTGGAGGTTTTCCAAATGTTGGCAGTAGGCAAACAAGTCGTCGTTACTGCAGGATACTGATAAATTCGGAAAATTGTGAAACTCACGTCTGCCCATATTTTTTTTGTGCAGAAGCAGTTTGGCTGCGAAAGCAGCAACGACATTTTTTGTTTTAATTAAATTTAGTTCATCGCCTTGCAGTTGGAGGTTCACGTCGTTGAACAATTTATACAGGTCTGTCATGTAAGCTATATCATTCTTTGATGTTATGAGCTTGTTGCGCAGTTCTGTATCTTTAGTTTCCAAGAACTCTATCACAGAGTCAAACAGGTTATAAAATCGAATCAGACAATTGCCTCTTGACAGCCAACGAACTTCAGTATGAAGCAACAAACGGTTGAAATCTTCGTCATTAGTAACACAAAGCTGATGAAATAATCTATCATTCAAAGAGCTGCTACGGATTTTATTGAATGCTTTGATGACATATTGCAGTGATTGAAATAGTCGTTCACTTAAGTTTCTAGCAACCAAATGTTGTCTATGAATAACGCAATGTATAGCAAGGACATCTGGAATTTTATTTTTTAGGTACGCTATGAAGCCTTTATGGCGCCCTGTCATAGCCGGAGCGCCATCCGTAGCAACTTGTATAATATTTTTCAAAGGAATCTCTTTCTCTTCACAAAACTTTTCCAATGTATTGAATATGGTTTCGCCTCCAATGTATTGAATATGGTTTCGGCAAACAATAGTTCTTCACGTATTTTCTCATCTTTAATAAACCTCACGTAAGATAGCAACAACGCTTCATTAGTTGGTAAAGTGGACTCATCGAGCTGAATTGAGAATTGACTAGTCCTCAGATGATTGCACAATGATTCTTCAATGTTTTCAGCCATTTCATCAATTCGTCTTTGCACAGAATTATTACTCAAAGGAATTTTTTGGATAATATCTGCGGCCGGTTTATGAAGCACAGTAGTTATTACTTCCTTTATTGCTAGCAAAATTAACTCTTCTCCGATGTTGTGTGGTTTGCCTTTTTGAGCAATTAACAAAGGGATATTGTACGAAGCTCGAAGTCCGTCGTCATCTTGCTTAGCAGCCGCCGAAAATAGTTTTGATACACTTGGCTGAGTATTATGCTTCTTCTCTAGGTCTTGAAAATATGCTACATTCTTGTCTTTCTTATCTGGATGCATTTTATTCAAATGACCTTGCAGTCTTGAAGGCTTCATTGCTTCGTTCGAAAATGTTTTTAGACATAGAAGACACAAAGGCGACGACGGGTTTGTGGGATTTTCAATAAATCCGAATTTAATATATTCCGCAGAGTATTGCCGTCTCTTCTTTTTTACTTCCGACATTGTTTTGTTTTGAGAAATACGTGAGAAATGAGAAATGCGCGAAACCGCAAATGAAAATAAAATAAATTTACGTCGTTTATATAGGATTGCATAAGCAGCACGCACCAACAGGAATAAGACAAACGTGCATAAACTCGTTTATCTCATTCGACGCCCAATCGTACTCGACAAGCAAGAACAAGTATTATAGAACCAGCCGATTGATACAGGAATGTACAAATCGGATTATTTAACAAAAACTTGTTAAAACATGATTGCCCACGGTCTATTATATCGAACCGAGTTTGAGCTATATCTTAATTAATATTAGTTGATGTTCACAAGATGTAGTCGAGAGTCGAGAGCTCAGTCGGTATCTAAGAGTCTTCCTAGCTAGGTAGATGAAATTATAAATCGACCCCAAAGCCCTACACAACGCCCCCTTTTTTTTTCTGGGTCTCTTACCGCCCCCCTTTAGGCCTGCAGCGCCCACAAGGGGGCGTTATCGCCCACGTTGGGAAAGACTGCCCTAAAGGGTCAAGAATGAAATGAGTGACTAAAAGAGTTCTTTGCGCGAGCGAATCCGCGGGGAAAAGCTAGTAAATAATAAAATTGTATTTAAGTATATTTTAGTATCTTTATATGTATCTCAAATGGAGAGTATAAAATCTGTTGAAAATGTTAAATAAGTATTAAAAATATAAATCATAATAAGACAAGGGCACGGACATCAAGTCTGTGGATGCAAAATTAAGTGTTATAAAAAAAAAGTTGTTACTATTGGAAAGTTAGTCGTTGTAACTCTTAGGTATAGGTTTTTTTTTCCAAGATTTGATTTTAAGTATTCTTAAAGCTATGCCAAAGTTGAAGTATTCCGCCCGATCGGAAATTCATGTTATATTTAAATTTACTATGGTAGCTCCTAGGACAGACTTGATATTGTTTCTTTCATCAAAGCGTACGTATAGACTTATACTTATTATTCCACAATAGTTTTATTTTATTTTAAGTTGCATAGTTATTAAAAAATAAAAATAAATAAATAAAATAAATTTATTTTCAATATGCTAAATAGCTAATGTTACATAGTGGTTGGTACCTCCTTGTAAGTTGTTAAGCCTGTGTTAGGAGAAACCGCTCTTCCATACTTAGGTATATCTGCTATTTTAAACATTTATATGCTATACGTATGATGTAAATAAAAACAAATTTAACACTACTTCCTTATCCAATTTTTATAAAAATTGAAAATATGTATGTACCTAGAATAATGTAGATATATAATCGTGTAACAATGTCAGACGTGACACATATTAAACCCGATAGGGTTTCGGTGTCATATTGTACAGTTTTAATAATATTGTTAAAATGCTTTCATGAAATAAATAAAATAAAAAATCTAATCTAGTATAATTATTTAACTTACACTATACTGACAATAACACCTTCGCCGAAAGGGATGGCTTGATAACTATATGTTCCAGTAAGGACTATGTTTCATGATAACTTTTAAGCTGCATCCATTTGACTAAAACCAGTATCACTTACTGAACACTTTTTTTTGTGGGGGGATTTTGTTTTTCCTAAACTTAGACACCACTCGGGCGCACCCCCCGAGCGCTATCCGCACCCCTCGCGTGCCTGGTGTATGAGTAATGTCTACGTTTAGGCAAAAAATGAACTATTCCCATTGAAAAAATATTTTAAGAAATTTTTTTTTTCATAAATGTGTTCTTTGATTGATACTGGTTCAGGATTTTGAATATAGCTAGGAGGTTATATTTCACCCAGTATATTTGTTTATTTATTTTATTATATAGATAAGCCGACTGTGAATTATATTGAGCTCTAGCAAACGTAGTCTTGGTTTTTGGGATTCTGGCAACAATATCCTTACGTCTCTTGGTTATTAGGGTGGCATCGTATGGCATCGGATTTATGCTTTTTTATAATCGAGAGCACAATATACTGTTTCCTTACAGAGAGCAGTTTACAAATTGCATATAAGTCCTTAGTAGGAAATAATCTATTTTTAAAGTACATGACTTTAATTAGTGCACGTTGGGCTCGTTCTAAATTAAGAAAATGGGTTTTTGTTTCACCACCCCATATTGGAATGCAGTAAGTCAAGATTGATTGTACGAGCGAAATATTATAAATCTGGTTTAATAGGTTTTTAGGGGCATTCTCTACGCATCTGAGAGCTCTGAATATCCAGACTAGTTTTCTAATTCTGCTTATAACATGTTCAAGGTGTTGATGCCAAGACAGTCTTTGATCTATAAAAACTCCCAGATACTTAGTATGTAACACCTTTTTGATTTCTGGACTAGTACAATTACCTCTGCTTATGTCTCCGGTACATCTGTGTATTTTTATAGCAAAGTTAGGATACGGTTGAGAGTTGTTGTAGATGCTGTAGCAGATGTAATTGGTTTTGGTTGTGTTAAGCGTCAGTAGGTTGTGTTGTAACCACTTGGCTACGTGAGCTAAGCCATCTTCAGCATTTACCCTAACCTCATCCCAAGAGCCACCAGTAAAGACGACGGCAGTGTCATCCGCATAAGAAATTATTTTAGCATTTTTAATTGTCATATTGCATAGAATAGAATAGAAAAGAATAGAAAAATCTTTATTTTATTGGACATTTAGGATGCCACTTAAAACAAGTCAAGATTACATGAAATACATACAAACAAACATTAAAGAATTTAAATACATACATACTGCAGCATTTCTGCTTGCGATCTTTTTTATGTTCTCTTATTCTTTCCGGTCTAGTTTTCTTTTTAATTCAATATATTTCAAAATTTTGGAATTTGTTTGATTTTTGGATTTTGTTTGGGATTGAAGTTGTCAGTCAGGCGATTCGACAAAAAATTTTGGTGCAACATGACATATCTATTAGTGTAATTTGTCCGTTTTTCTTTATTAATATGGAATTATGTTACAAGCAACTACTATTATCTATTTTTAAAAAGGACGTAACTATTTGAATAGTTTTTTTATTATCAAAATTTTCAGTGCTTCAAATCTATGACATAAAAAGTTTGGACAGCAGTTTACCGCTGAGAGTTCAGACAGACGTGTACCCAATTTGAGCAACCCAATCCACCTGATCCAGCCTCTATTGCATAGCGGTTTGACCAGCGGCCTCTGGAAGACCTCTAGCTAAGTTTTTTTATCCATTACCTTAAATTTACTTAGTTTATTTTTGTCAAAAAGTGCCAATTGTATCAGCATTAGTTTTAACTAACAAGTAGGTGGGGTATTTATTCGACGTCGAATTTATCTACCTATTTGCATCAGATAAAATTTATAGTTTGGCCACGTGCTTAAAATTATGTATGTGTAAAATTTTTGTATGGTATTGTAACTGTTCAAAGTTAGCCTACACTTCTGAGGTATATGGAGTTAGACATAAATGGTATTGAGGTTGCGCGTGTAAAAGTCTGCCGTATTAGGCAAGCGCATCATACGATGATCAATGACGTATACATTGTTATAAATACTGCTAAGTACGAAATAAATGCGTTCATTCTTTACTCAGACACACGTCTTTTAATATCTACACATTTTACCCAATCTCCTCATACTTCATGGCGACCCTTGCGTAAGGTTTTAATCTATTAGAAGATTTTAAATATTTTAAAAAGTAAAGTGCATTTATTATAAAAATCATGGAGAGGAAAATATCAAGATAAAAAAATTAAATAACAACAAAAACATGAAGCAGCCGTAAGGAAGAATAAATATAAAAAACGGACGACGAGAAAAATAGGGCGTTCCAAGAAAATGTAGCTGTAAGAAGAGAGAAGAAAGGGACTACATGGAAAAAAAAATCAAGAGGATGTAGCTGCTGGGCGCTCGCAGTTTGCTCAAGCCGATATTGTGATGTGGATCGCAGGGAGCCGGGAGATAGTTAGTACGGGACCGATGTGGAGCAGCCGGGAAGATTGTTCGCGTCACGAAAGTGAAGATTGATTTCGCGTCCCAGAAGTGAAGAAGTAGTTCAACAGTGTTGTTTTGAAATATGAACTTTAAATAAGAAGCCACCGTAAACCGTAAGTTAATTTAGTTAATTTTAAATTGTGTTTTTTTTTTCTCTATGTCCAAGCTTTGTAAAGGTTGCAAATTGGTAAATTAACTATATAATGGGGTCAAGGCCATATAATTAAAAAGCGTACTTATTAGGTTTAATTTAATTTTAATATTTTATGGAAAATTCTAGTAGAATCTAGTAGTGACGAAACAAAATGGCAGAAAAGTTTAATATAAAGGCAGCCGTTGCCCTGTTACCCGTTATGACGGGCCAGGAGCAGGTTACAAATCAGCTGATCGATGGTATAGAATTTTATAGCAGCTTGCTTGAAAACAATTGTCAAAGTAAACTAATTAATTTTGTCTTAAAGACCAGGCTGTCTCCTAGTGCTAAGTTACGCATGTGCGCCACATACTCTACGGTAAAGGAATTACTTATTGATATGAATAAATTTTTACTTCCTAAAAAGTCCAGTGTAGCCCTTTTAACTCAACTCTTCAATTGCACTCAAGGCGATAGAAGTATAGAAACATTTGGCAGGCATATGGAAGAGTTGTTTGTGGAATTAACAGTGGCCCAAGCAGACGGTGATACCCAAAAGTACGAAATTTTACGCCCTTTGAATGAAGAGTTCGCAATAAAACGATTTGCCAATGGTTTAGTAGACAATAGGATCAGTGTTATTATTGCAGCTAGAAATTATAAGTCCCTATCTGAAGCTATCAGAGCCGCCCTGGATGAACAGTCAATGAGTCCCACCCCGCCTAGCGAATATAGCCCAGAACCTGAAGGATTTCAAATTCTTAATTACAGAAAAAAGTTCCATAAAAAACGTAACTATAAAGATAATCAGTATTACCATTCAAATAATAATAAGTACAACAACAATAGATATCATAATGCAAAGAATCACGAGGCGCGCGATCATGTTTCACACACACAGCAGTTGCACGGTCACAGTGCACTCTTCAAAGACGATATTAATATGACCCAGTTTTATGTAAATGACTTTATAACATCTATAAATAACAGCATAGTTATTCCATGTAAATGTAGAAAAAAATGTAAATGTGTGGTAAATGTAGTATAGATTTTCTAGTAGATAGTGGTGCATCTTTGAGTGTTTTAAAGTATGAATGGCTCGCGAGCAATGAATTAGTAAATAAGTTACATAGAGATAGGATTACTATTAAAGGAGTTAGTGGAAAATTAGATTCAATAGGTTACGTTTATTTAGATGTACAGTGTAAAGGAATTTATTTTAGAGAAAATTTTTATGTTTTTGAGAATTTTAACTGCTCTGCAGATGGAATTTTAGGTCACAACTTTTTTATCAATTACAAGGCCGTACTAAATTATAAAAACTCAACTCTGACATTGAATAATATGGGAAAAGAGGTCGTTGTAGATATTTTAGATAGTTATAGCTTTCAGCACGTGATACCGCCGCGATGCGAGGTAATACGACACATCCCGACGCGACAGTCTAAGGACAGTGTCACACTGGCACAAGAAATAATGAAAGGTGTATTTGTTGCAGGGATGATTTCAAAACCAATTAATGGTAAAATCCCTTTGCGTATTTTAAATACAAATGACATAGAAGTTAGAGTAGATTTGACGAATTTGGAGGTACATAGCCTAAGTAGTTTTGAAGTGTGTCATTATGAGGAGAAAAATAATTCAGCAAACAGAGTAAAGGAATTATTGAACTTATTGAGTTTGAAAATCAATCAAACCGTTCAAGGCCCATCTACAGATTTGTCTGGGGATCTCGCTTCGAGGACTGATCACCCTCAAGCGGTAGAGATTCTGAAGAGGCCAAAAGATGGAACTGAACTAGTTTTTGTAGACAGTGCGGATAAAATCCCACAAAAAGAATTTAAATTCGTTAGCGACAAAGGTAATTGCGTATATATACCTTCTAAATCGACAATCTTCATTATTTCTCGATCGTTATCTACTATGCCAGTGTTAGCGAGAGAAGTGGAGTCTATTTGTCGTAAGAATAAGATAGACGAGATCGTTATAGTTAAAAAGAAAACAGTAGAAAAATTAATAGAAGCTTTATTGAAGACTATGAAATCAATAAATATAGAAATCCCAAGATTTTTGATAACTAAAGATGTCGTTACAGTCGCAGATAAGGATGAAAGACGAGTAATTTTAAATGATTTTCACATCCTTCCCACTAGTGGACACGCAGGTGTCAATAGGAAGCTTAACAATATAAAGAAGTACTACTACCAGGCATCAGTAACGATGTTAGTGAGTACGTAAAGAAATGTAAAGAATGTCAGGTTTTCAAGCACACGGTTAAAGTGAAACAGCCGATGGAAATAACAACGACAGCTAGTGCAGCATTTGAAAGAATTTCTTTAGATTTAATGGGCCCCTTAGATATAGATCATGATAGTAATAAGTATATTTTAACTATACAATGTGACCTAAGTAAATATGTGGAGGCATATCCTCTAAAGACAAAGTCTACTGACGAAGTAGCCAAGACTTTAGTCAACAATTTTATTTTAAGATATGGCATACCCAAGGAAATAATTACCGACAAAGGCACAGAGTTTATGTCATCAACGATGACTGATGTATGCAAACTTTTAGGTATTACAAAGTTGCACTCCACAGCTTACCACCACGAGACTTTGGGTTCTCTGGAAAATTCTCATAAAGGGTTAGGAACTTTTCTTAGAATCCAATTGTGCTAACAATCGAAATAGTTGGGGTAGCTGGGTGCCTTATTGGTGTTTTTCGTATAATACTTCAGTGCACACAAACACTAAGTATACGCCATACGAGTTGGTATTTGGAAAGTTATGTAATTTACCAAGCAACCTAAAATATAATTTGGAACCATGTTATAATTTGGATTCATATCCATTAGAATTAAAATATCGTTTACAAAAAGCACAAACAGAAGCTAGACAAAACTTAATCCAAAGTAAAGAAGCAAAAAAAATAATATATGATCAAAATATTAATCCTGTTACATACAAGCCAGGTGAATTTGTACTTTTCAAAAATCATTTAGGAGATAAGTTGGATGTTGTTTATACTGGTCCATTTGAAGTTGTTGAAGATTTAAATTGTAATGTGAAAATTCGGAAAGGAAATAAAGAATATGTAACACATAAAAACAACACAAAATTGTATGTGAAACAAATATAAATAAAAAGTAAATACTTATTATGTTCATTAAATAAAATGAAAAAATGTTTTAGCAGTGTATTAGATATTATGTTAATTTATGGTTAATTTAATTTTAATACCTACCCAATATTTTAAACAATAATTGTAATTTAAATATTATTTTTTTACTTTTGCGGTGTGACCATAATAATTTTTTTTTATTTTTTTTTTCCTTCGAAAGGGGGAGGAGACCCTGAACTTGCGGGGGTGATGAGGTGTATGGAGTTAGACATAAATGGTATTGAGGTTGCGCGTGTAAAAGTCTGCCGTATTAGGCAAGCGCATCATACGATGATCAATGACGTATACATTGTTATAAATACTGCTAAGTACGAAATAAATGCGTTCATTCTTTACTCAGACACACGTCTTTTAATATCTACACATTTTACCCAATCTCCTCATACTTCACTTCATTTCCAAACAAAATATCCATACGTTGAAAATTGTTTGCGTGTTAGGATACCCTGTATGTTAAGTTTCAGTTTACACCTTAACATTTAATTTAATTGTGCAATTTTTATAATCAATAATTATTTTTCTTGGACAACGTCGAATTTTTGTAATTTTTTGTTTAATTAAATACTTTCATTCATTTTTTAAATCTCGTCTCCTTTATTTTTTTGTTGTGTTTTGGCGGTATCAACATTTTAAATTTATCGCAGAAGATCTGGCGCCCGCGTTAAAAAACCCTGGATTTGTGGTAAATAATTATCTATTTACTATTCCGTGGCATTGATTAATTTTTTTTCTTTTTTTTCTTGCTTATACGGTGGGCACGTTCCGTGCCGCTGTCGCTTACATAATTGTTTTTTTGTTTTATTTTATTACAGATAACCTATAACCCACTGAAGCTCTGTCTACCCCATTGGGAATGTTGGACTTTTAAACCCCTACAACGTTCTGGTGTGACTTCGTGCCTCATTTTAATTGATTTTTTTTTGTAAATGTAATGATAAATGTAAAAAGAACTTTACTTAATATGAAACTCGTACTTATTTATTAAAATAATTAAACATTTTAACCCTTTTCCCCATTCCCGTAGTTAGTTGTTTAACGTAGTAAACAACGCGTTCAACTCGTTTCTTTTTCACCCTATTAGGTATTTTTCCCCTATTAGGTATTTTTTTCACCCTATTAGGTATTTTGCCCCTATTAGGTATTTTTTCCCCTAATTAGGTATTATTTTTTCCCCTTAGGGAATTTTCAGATATTACGACTTATAATTAACGATCTGTTCACTTCACGGTATCGTTTTCTTTGCTTTATTTCTAACATCAAATACCATTTTGTTTAAAAAATGTCGCTGAATCAGGACACTGTCATTGATGTTGAACCAGAAGAGGCCGCTTACGAGCAAGATATTGGAGAGACACCTTATCGTGCTAGTCCTATTTTGCAGAGAATGAATCAACAGTCTGTTTCTGCTCATGAAGCTACGCGACTCAAACAGCTTTTCTCCCGCGACGTTAGTTTGTCAAAATGGAATATTTGCTTTGATGGTCAAACTGCGTGAAGGATTTCATTCAGCTCATCGAAGAACGGATGTTCGCTTCTGACATTCCATCCTCGTATATTGTGCGTCGGTTCCACGAACTTGTTTCTGGTTCGGCTCTTTTATATTTGGGGACAATTAGAGTACTTTTTTTACGAAAGAAAAACGCATTCCATAAATGTTTTTCTGTTATCACCGATCATATTGCTTTAAAATGGTTATTAACACTTGACAACCCTTCTGGTCGTCTAGCACGCTGGGCGACCATTATTTCTCAGTATACCTTTGACATAATTCATAGAAAGGGTGTTCATAACGTTGTACCTGATGCACTGTCACGTAACCCCATAAATGTGGGCATTATTTCTTATAATGGAGGTATTTTTAACACTTCTGATCCTTGGTATAAAAAGATTTATGATGGTATTTCTAACAACCCTCAGATGTTTCCAGCGATGTTATTAATGACGGAATACTTCTCCGATTTTCCGTTGTCTGAAGACCCATGGCGGATAGTATTGCCTTCAGAACAGTATCAAAACGCAATTTCTGAGGTACATAACGAGTTACCTTCTATTCACCCAGGTGTTAATAAAACTTATTATAAATTAAAGACCCTTTATTATTGGCCAAACATGTTTCATATTGTCACAGAAGCGCTTAGAGCTTGTGAGACTTGTAAAGCTTTTAAGATCTCAAATACTCAACCCCGAGGCCACATGTTATTTCCTAAAGAGGTTACGGCACCGATGCAATCGATTATTGGCCAGCGGTAGCGGACCAATAATCTCTCTCGACATTATTGGTCCGCTACCGCTGGCGTATTAAGGTTATCGCTATATTTTAACTATAGTTGATGTATTCACTAAATACGTCTGGCTAAATCCTTTAAAAAGGGTTAATAGTCAAGCGATCGCTACCATTCTTGAGAGGGATATCTTTTTGTGCTATGGTGTTCCGCCTACGTTGTTATGTGATAATGCAACAGTTTTTCATAGTAACCAGTTTCTTACATTTTTGGCTTCCTATGGTATTCCTTCACCTTATTATACCCCTTATTATTCCCCGCAGGCAAACCCTGTTGAACGCTATAACCAGTCAGTGGTCACTTGTCTTAGTATTTTAGTTGAAACTGACTAGCGAAGTTGGGCCAAGGTATTACCCAAAGTGAAACTATATTTGAACTCATGTATAAATATGGCAACTGGATTTTCCCCCAATTTTCTGATGTTTGGAAGGGAAGTTCATTTAGATGTCAGTTCACGGCGTGTAGGCGAGACTCGAGGCGTTGATTTAGCTGAGAGTCGCGTTGAACGTGCGGCTGCGCTCTCTTCCCTTGATCAGGTTTTTAATAAGGTTTCACATAGTCTTTCGTTGGCGTTTTTACGAAATGCGAGTTATTATAATAAAAGTCGTAACCCCCTCATTTTAAATGTCGGTGATATTGTGTGGTGTAGGAACTTCTCACGTTCGTCTGGTGCTGACTATTTTTCGAGTAAATTCGCACCCAGATTCACTAAGTGTCGTGTAGTTCGAAGAGTTTCCCGCCAGGTCTATGAGTTACAGGATGTCGATTCTCCTTCCTCAGGTACTTATCATATTAAAGATATACTCAAATAACGTCTTTTTCCGTCGTTGGTTAAAGTACCTTTTTTCTTTACCTTTTTGGTCGTCTTTGGGTCTATATCTTTTTGCCCTTAGACAAAGATGTTTTTTTTCTTTTTTCATTGGTCGGGTGGGCTGTACAGCCATTGTTGCCTGTCATGTTTGATTTGTTCGATTTTTGTCTTTGAGGTCAGTGTTCTTTTCCAAAGACATTTTATCTTTTTTTGCTTTGGCAATTTTGTTGCTTTATGGTCTTGCATTTGTGGACGTCATAGTTGATCTATATTTATGGTATGGTTTTGCATGGCCATTATGGTGGCAACATAGACATAGAAAAATAATTTGATGGCAACCATTATTTTTGACTGTCAAGTCCGAGTTGACTGACAGTCCATTATTTTCTTTGAAGTCTAGGTCTGTGGTGTTTGTTATTTGTCGTCAGTTGTTGACATTTTGAAAGTTTTAGGAAACTTTTACGTAAATTATTACGTAATAGTTAGTTAATTTTTGTTGTTTCTATTGTTGATATCTCTTAGTGTTAGTTATTTAGGGCTAGGTTTTAATGTTGAGTCGTTTCGTTTGGGATTCCCGGCTGTGTTTATTTCTCTTGTAACTTCTAGGTATTGCTCGCATGTTGTTCTTAGTTGGTACTTGAAAAATAGCTTTGGATGTTGTTCCCAGTTACTCTCCTTTTTGGTTAATTTGTTCGTTGTGATGTTTTGAGACATTGCACTTTTTGTAAATTTCGTGATTTTCAATTCGAGTTAGTAAACTTTGTTGTCATCGCGTATAAGTAGTTTTAATTAATGTTTTTGTTCTACTTATGTTAATGCGCGATTATTTGTTGTTGGAATTATTTAAGTCTCTTTATTTAATATCGATCTCTTCTTTTTTAACTGGATTTAATTAAACTTAAACTTTTATTTAACTTAAACTTAAACTTAACTTAAACTTAAATTTAACTTCAACTTAAACTTTAAATTAACTTCAACTTAAACTTAACTTAACTTAAACTAAATTTAGTTTTTCCATGTAGGGTTGGCAAAAAAATTTATTTTTGGGTATACAGGGTGTTCAAATTTTTTTATTTTTTTTTGTAGAAAGGGGGTGTTGCAGCATTTCTGCTGAAGGGTTTAGGGCGAAAAAAAAGATTTAGGGTGAAAAAAAGGGTTTTGGCAAGAAGCACACACAGAATAGACAATTCGTTTTTTTTTCTTTAAACCTAAGGCGTTTAAACGTTTCGGTTTACGTTCCAACACCAGCCCTTAAACCAAAACGCTTGCAATTAAACTACAGTACAATAACTTAATCACAAACCTCTAACAAGGTTTTAAACTTAACTGAGACAAAAACTTACTAAACTTGTCCTTTGACAAAGGCTTAGTTAACAAATCAGCTGTCATGTCGACTGTCGACAGATAGTTAATTTTAACAAAGTTCTTTTGAACAATATCTCTAATAAAATGATGTCTAACATCAATATGCTTTGTCCTAGCATAAAACATACAATTCTCACTTAGTTTTTGAGCGGATTGATTATCATTATACAAAGTAAGTACACAGACAATCTTCAGACATTCCTTGAAAAAAGTACGAATAAACAAAGATTCCTTACATGCGTTAGAAAGCGCCATGTATTCAGCCTCAGTACTCGAAAGAGCTACAGTCTTTTGTTTGCAACTTTCCCATGACACTACAGAGTTACCGATTTTAAACAAATACCCAGTATAGGACTTCCTATCAACTTCGCAACTTGCCCAATCTGCGTCTACGTAGCCACGAACGTCTAGACCCGATTTTTCATAAACAAGCCGATAATCAGCAGTCCCTTTCAGGTATCTCAATACGCGTTTAGCCGCTTTCCAATGAGCATCAGAGTAGCAGTCATTAAACTGACTTAAGAAACTTACCGCATGCGCGATGTCAGGCCTAGTACATACTGCTACATACATAATACAACCAATTAAGTTTCTGTACTCACAGCCTTCAGACTTCTGCACTGCCTTTTGAAGCTTCAAACCTACCTCCATTGGAGTTGCCATAGGTTTACAATTCTCCATTTTGAACCTACTCAAAACCTTTTGAATATAATTAGTTTGATCAAGAGTGATAACATTATGACTGTCTCTACAAACTCTCATTCCTAAAAACTGAAGAACTGGACCTAAATCTCTCATCTCAAATTCCTTCATCAATTGGCTTTTAATATCCTTCTTCTCTGATTCAGATGATGAAAATATTAATATATCATCAACATAAAGTGCTATGATGGTCAGCTGCTCCTCTTGGTATTTAAAATAAACACAGGGCTCAACAGCAGATTTTACGAAATTCATTTTCCTAGTTAAAACTCCATTTATTTTCTCATACCAACACTTGGCAGCTTGTTTCAAACCATAGATGGATTTGTTTAATTTATAGACATACCTTTCCTTCCCCTTTATAACAAATCCTTCTGGTTGTTCCATCACTATGTCCTCAGAAAGATCACCGTTCAAAAAGGCAGTTTTGACATATCAAGACCATATTCTGCAGCAATAGCAAATAACATCCTTATGGTCGAATACCGAACTACAGGAGCAAACGTTTCCTGGTAATCAATACCATACTTTTGTGTAAATCCCTTAGCTACAAGGCGAGCCTTGTACTTCAGTACTTTACCATTCAGACCTCGTTTTATCTTAAAAACCCACTTACACTTTACAGGTTTCTGACCTTCCTTTAACTTAGTCAAGGTCCAGCATTTATTTTTATTAAACGAGTCATATTCTTCTCGCATGGCGGCGTTCCACTCATCAGCGTCATTGCCATCGAGCGCCTCCTTCACAGTAGTCCGCTCGTCGGCCTCCTTGTCACAGCTAGCAGAAAATGCCAAGCCAGCGTACTCATCTGAGTCAAACAGACTCTTAAAGCTCCGGGAGTCTTCGGAGTCAATTGATGACTCACCTGGAATATAAGTTTTATCCGCAGGATCACCTGGACTAACTGTCAAGATCTCATCTGAGTCAGCTTCATTTGACAAGTAAATCTCTTGTCTTCTCCGCTGTCGTCTATTTGATACGTCATCAGAAAGATTATCAATACCAAGACCAGCTTCAGGCTCGACCTGACTGAATGAAACTGGCTCAGAGCAGGGTTGACTAGACTGCTGACTATTGCTTTCAGCACTGTCTACAGGGGACAACAAAGAAAAATCTATAATATCATCATTTGATATATTAGCCGTTGTTTCTTTTGAAATAAATTTGTTTTCAAAGAAAAACACATCTCTGGCTATCTTGGAAGTCGTAGGACACTCAGTGTCTATTAACCGATACCCTTTAGTCTCCTCACAATACCCCAAAAAAATTTATTTTTTACTTTTTGCATCCAGTTTCTTCCGTTTTTGATTTTAAACATATGCTAAACAGCCAAATATTTTAAAATGACTAACATTTACCTTTTTCCCTGACCATTTTTCTTCAGGAGTAACTCCAATGACAGCTTTTGTCGGCGACCTGTTCTTAATATAGACAGCTGTTTGAACTGCCTCAGCCCAGAACCGCTGATCCAAGCCAGCATCCTGCAGCATACATCTCGCCTTCTCAACTATAGTCCTGTTAGCTCTTTCACTGACTCCGTTCTGAGCCGGCGAGTACGGGACAGTTTTTTGGTGAACAATACCGTGCTGCTTCAAGAATGCCTGGAATTGATTATTTACATACTCAAGACCATTGTCACTCCTCAAAACTTTTATTTTCTTTCCTGTCTGTGTCTCTACCAGAGCTTTAAATTGCTTAAAAAACTCAAACACCTGATCTTTAGAACGTAGAAAATATACAAAAGTCTTTCGGGTACAGTCATCTATAAAAGTCAAAAAATATCTAGAACCCCCTAAGGATTGAGTAGGCATCGGACCACACAGATCAGTGTGAACCAGCCCTAACAACTCGTTAGACCTACTTTTCGACTTTTTAGGAAAAGGCAACCTAGCTTGCTTCCCCATAACGCAAGCCTCACACGCTTGAAAGCTACTATCGTCATATTCAATTCCAGAAGCCATACCTGATTTCATGAGGTACATGCTCCGAGAATTCAGATGTGCCAGACGTCGATGCCACATTTCTTGTGTTATGGACCCGCTTGGACAGTTCTCTGTAGTCGCATGCAAAGATGCACCAGTGGTTCCAATATTACCTGAAATATTCTTTTTCGAACACTGAGACTGAACGACTTTCTGTGTACAGCATAGTGCAAACCCTACAGTACAGAGTTCGTAAACTCCGTTATAATACGAAGCTGTAGCCAAAACCTCTTCGTCGTCATAAATTTTACACAATTTACTATTAAATAAAATTGAATAACCTTTTCGGGTAAGCTCGCTAACAGAGAGTAAGTTATGCGACAGGTTAGGTACATAGTACACGTTCGTTACACTTCTAATACAGTCTTTTAAGTTGATCTTTACAGTACCAATACCTGCTGTAAGCAGTTCCTCGCCGTTCGCTACACTAACTTTCATCACTTAGGTAGATGTGAACTCAGACATTACACTCTTGTTGTAACACATGTGGTTTGTCGCGCCGGAATCCACATACCAGACGTCACTCTTCAGTGATGTAGAAAGAGCTGTAATCAGAGCCTTGCCAGCTCCTTTTTTAGACGTAGACGGCTTGTCCTCAGCCTTGTTAGCCTTCAGAGGACACTGCTTCATAACATGTCCTGGTTTCTTGCACTTGAAACATTTTACCACCTTCTTAACCGCTAAGGCATTCACCACTTCCTTATCGTCGCGCCGCTTGCATTCTTGGAGCAATTTCGACTTTACAACTTCACTCGATAACGTCGTGTTGTTGTTCTCTAAAGCCATGATGAGTGGTTCGTATTCTGTTGGCAAACCACTTAATATTATGACGGCTACAAAGTCAACATCCAAGGGAGAACCGATGTCATCAAGCTGCTGCACGATCTCAGTAATCTTGGACAAATACGTGTCCATATTACTATCTATTAACTTTGTGCTGAAGAGACTACGAAGAAGGCTTAATCGTCTGCACAAACCTCTATCCTCGTAAGCGCGTTGCAGGCTTTTCCATGCGCCTCGCGCCGTCTTTTCGTTTCGCACCTGAGCATAAACCGACGGGTGAACGGCCAGACAAATCTTGGCCAAAGCCTTCAAATCTCTTTTTTCGTCCACTGCATTCTTTGTGTCAGCCACGGTGGGGTCGACACAATCCCAAAGGTCTTCATGCACCAGTATCATCTTCATTGCGAACTTCCAGTTGTGATAATCACTGATACCTTTTAATTTTTCAATCGGAAATAAGTTTGATTTTTCCGATGTGGAGGCCATTTTTCTGTCACAACTGTACTATATTTACAATAAAAATTTATTCGCCTGAAATCGGAAATAATACTTTTTAGGAGCAGGGAAAACACCCTGGGCCCATAACCTGAAGGGTTTAGGGCGAAAAAAAAGATTTAGGGTGAAAAAAAGGGTTTTGGCAAGAAGCACACACAGAATAGACAATTCGTTTTTTTTCTTTAAACCTAAGGCGTTTAAACGTTTCGGTTTACGTTCCAACATCTGCTTGCGATCTTTTTTATGTTCTCTTATTCTTTCCGGTCTAGTTTTCTTTTTAATTCAATATATTTCAAAATTTTGGAATTTGTTTGATTTTTGGATTTTGTTTGGGATTGAAGTTGTCAGTCAGGCGATTCGACAAAAAATTTTGGTGCAACATGACATATCTATTAGTGTAATTTGTCCGTTTTTCTTTATTAATATGGAATTATGTTACAAGCAACTACTATTATCTATTTTTAAAAAGGACGTAACTATTTGAATAGTTTTTTTATTATCAAAATTTTCAGTGCTTCAAATCTATGACATAAAAAGTTTGGACAGCAGTTTACCGCTGAGAGTTCAGACAGACGTGTACCCAATTTGAGCAACCCAATCCACCTGATCCAGCCTCTATTGCATAGCGGTTTGACCAGCGGCCTCTGGAAGACCTCTAGCTAAGTTTTTTTATCCATTACCTTAAATTTACTTAGTTTATTTTTGTCAAAAAGTGCCAATTGTATCAGCATTAGTTTTAACTAACAAGTAGGTGGGGTATTTATTCGACGTCGAATTTATCTACCTATTTGCATCAGATAAAATTTATAGTTTGGCCACGTGCTTAAAATTATGTATGTGTTAAATTTTTGTATGGTATTGTAACTGTTCAAAGTTAGCCTACTCTTCATTTCCAAACAAAATATCCATAAGTTGAAAATTGTTTGCGTGTTAGGATATCCTGTATGTTAAGTTTCAGTTTACACCTTAAAATTTAATTTAATTGTGCAATTTTTATAATCAATATTTTTTCTTGGACAACGTCGAATTTTTGTAATTTTTTTGTTTAATTAAATACTTTCATTTATTTTTTAAATCTCGTCTCCTTTATTTTTTTGTTGTGTTTCGGCGGTATCAACATTTTAAATTTATCGCTGAAATACGCATTCGTTCTATTGACCCTACTGACTCTACGCCTATTCGCAAAGGGGCAGTCTTCCCCAGAGAAGAACAGGCAAGAAACTCTGAGGGTGCTCTTTTTAATCGCATTACAAATTGTCTTATTTTCTAATTTCAACTAATTCTGAAATAACTCTAGAGCTGAGCAGTTCATTCCCATGGCTGCTTGTTAGTTAGGTAATCAGAAATTTTGTAATAGCCCTTTTTGCAAAATTTTTGTTTAATTACTGTCTTAAATTTATCCAAAGGTAAATTTTGAATACACATGGGATTCTTATTATGGAAACGTATACATTGACCCATAAAAGAGTTCGTGACCTTGTAGAGACGACTGTCTAGTACATCCAGTTTATGCTTGGTCCTAGTATTTATATTGTGCCTATCGCTATTTTTCTTAAACAAATGTTCATTTTTCTTCGCATATAAAATACTGTCACATATTTATTGGGATGCAAAAGTCAGAATATCTATTTTTTTGAATATTTGTCTAAGAGACATTCTAGGTCTCATTTGATAAATCGCGCGAACAGCCCTTTCCTGCAGAACAAAGATCTTATTATCTTATTACCCCACAGTAAAATGCCATATGACATTAGGCTGTGGGAGTAACTGAAATATACGGTTTTCGCGGTTTCAACGTCCGATAATTGACGGATTTTTTTAACTGCGTAGGCTGCTGAACTGAGTCTGCTCGCTAACTTATCAATATGAGGACCCCATTGAAGCTTTGCATCAAGAGTTATTCCTAAGAATACAGTAGATTCCACAATGTCCAGTTTTTATTTCCTAACCTGTACATTGGTATTTACCTGTTTAACATTGGGCAAGGTAAATTTAATACATTTGGTTTTTTCTCGTTCAAAAGAAGGTTATTTACAGTAAACCATTCAGCTATCTTTGAGATCGCAGTATTCACATCGTCATAATCAGAGTCGTACCTCTTTACTTTAAATATGAGTGATGTATCATTTGAAAATAATACGATCCCATGGGCGTCTTTAACAAGAGAAGGTAAAGTCATTAATATAAACGAGAAACTGGAATAGTCCTAGTATTGAACCCTGTGGGACGCCCATACAGACTGTGGACCCAGGTGACCTAGTGCCGTTAACCTCAACCTTCTGGATCCTATTACTCAGGTAAGATTCCAGAAGCCTAAGTGCGTATCCTCTTATGCCATAATTATGTAATTTTCTGATCAGAGTTTCATAATGAACACAATAGAAAGCCTTGGACAAATCACAGAAGACTCCAAGAGCATCCTGCGAGTCCTCCCAGGCCGCAAAAATATGAGCAAAAATATGAGACGAATGAGCTCAACACCAACATCGGTTGTAGAGCGACCCCGTGTGAATCCAAATTGATTTATATTCATAGGTCATTAACATAAATGAGAAATAAGGTAAAACACTACCCTGCGGCACGCCATATGACACCCCCTCGTCCCCACTGACGGTGTCTTGGGGTTTAACCCCCTGTTTTCTGTCCGTTAGGTACATACTAAAAAGGTGAAGTGTTTTACCCCTAATTCCAATCTTTTCAAGTTTATGTACAAGAATAGGGACAGAGACGGTATCAAACGCCTTTTTCAGATCAAGGAAGACCGACACGCACTTATTACCGTTGTCTAGTTGGTCAGCCACCATTGAAATTAATTCTGCGATAGCATGCTCTGTCGATCTTCCTTGTCTGAAGCCATAGTGCGACTGAGATGAAATGTTATATTTTTCTAAATATTTAAGTAATCTAATGTATATAAGTGTTTCCAAAATTTTGATATGGCTGGCAGAATAGAGATCAGTCTATAGTTACTAATATCGTCCATATCCCCACCCTTGTACACAGGCGTAATAATGGATTGTTTTAATTCATCTGGAAATATTCCTTTTTCAAAACACACATTTGCGACATGCGTGATAGCTGGTACTACTTCTAATAATGCAAATTTTAAAGTCCCTGGCTGGGACAATATTCCTACAAACTTAGTTATTAACTAAGTATATATGTTATGGACCAAGTGATTAATGCGGGCATTATTAATAATGCCCGGGTATTATTGATAATGTCTAGCTCTATCGGGCAAAGTGATTAATTACTATCTAAACTTCATTATTTATCATATTGCCCGGTCATTATTATATTGTTACGAGACAATTGGGCAATTTGATAATAAAGCTAAGTTTGATGCGGTGCAGGGAGGGAAGTGCCCTCGTTCCAATTTATAAAAGTTTTCGTTTTTTTTTCACGAACGCTATCTTAAATTTCAAAATCTAAAACGCCATCCATGACAGATTTTTACAAAAGATGCATGTCCGCCATCTTGTATTTCAAAATGGATGTCGTATACGGAATTAGCACCCCCAAAAACCTATTAAACGACACCCATAAGTATCAGTTTTTTCAAAAATGTAAACGTCCGCCATATTGGATATCAAAATGAACGACATTTTCGGAATCAGCATCCCGACAATCTATTAAACGATACCCATGTCGGCATGCCCGAAAAAACATCCGCCTTCTTGGATTTTTTGTGCGGGGAATCGCGACGCTCCGGGGTTTGCCCTTCTCGTCACGATTCCCTCAACTAAAATCAAAGTTGGCGGATATGAAATTTTCGGAAGGCAGTCGGCGGGTAAGACGCTTGGTGATGCTTCGGGCTTCGCCCTACCCAGAGCTCGGCCTTCGGCCTCGCCCTATACGCAGCTTGCCTCGGCATACGGCCTCACCTCACCTTTAGTATGGCGGCCATCTTGAATTGGGGGGGGGGGACGCTCTGGTCTTCGCCCTACGCGGAGTTTGGACTTCGGCCTCACCCTAAACGCAGCTCGCCTCGGCCTACGGCCTCACCTCACCTACAGAATCTAAACTTGTATGGCCGCCATCTTGAATTGAGGGGGTTGACGCTCCGGGCTTCGCCCTACGCGGAGTTGGGCTCGGTCTGCGGCCTCGCCTCACCGTTGAAATCTTAACTCGTATGGTAGCCATCTTGGATTAGGGGAGGGAGACGCTCCGGGCTTTGCCCTATGCGGAGCTCGGCCTTCGGCCTCGCCTTTTACCTTGCTACTTAATCCAAATAATGAGTCTGATTATTTAAATTGTTTAACATTTAGTTTATTTGAAGTTAAATGACTATACTAATAAAAAAATAGCAATTAAATATGTTTGTATTACTCCGCCCATGCCTAAGGTGATGGGCATTATGTATAATGCCCGGTCAATTTGATTATTTGAATAATTATTATCAAATTGCCCTCTCATATTGGGCATTTTTCATAATTATGAATAATGCCCAATTTATCACTTGGTCCATAACATATATATTTTTTCTAAAGCACTTCTTAATTTTTATAAAAGTAGTAAAATAGTTAAAAACCCAGAAAACCCCAACCTCATTTTACCGAATATGAAAAGACAAGCGTCTACTCTAAATATTCCTAGTACATTGTATGGCCACCTCTCGCCACCTTTTTGAATTATTTGGCGACGAAGTTGGTTGAAAAATTGCGCCTTACAACAATTTTGCAGCAAGCGAATAATAACGCGTTGCAATCCGGCAGTACACAGGCGCTTTTTTTTAGGTTATAAATAAAATGAATAGAGGGTACTTGAATTGGAAAAATGTATTTTAAACATCAGATCATAGATACGCTCTGTGCACATACATTTTTGCTCTGGTTTCTCTGTTTGCATTGTTATTTATTTGGTTTGCGAACTGTATAATGTGTTAAAGGATAATATATTTGATCGTCAAAGTGCTGTGAACAAAGTTTTAGGATTAATATCTGTAAGGAATTCGCAACGCTTCAAAACGTAAGTAATTTGTTTAAATTTTTTAAGTGTAAAATTACCTACAAGTGGATGAAAATAAAATAATTGATTGATGTATTGAAAGGCTTTAATTAAATATCAATTGACAAAGCTTTTAATAAACCTTTATATTTATTATTATTATTATTATGCTGTTTATCGGGTAGGCAATTGACTACAACTGGTAATTGCCTGTATCCCACTGATCATTGTTGAGTTTTCTTTTTGGTTGTTAAAATGTGCTTGTCCAGTCTATTCTTAAATTGGTTTACATTCTCAGCTGATATAACATTCTCTGGCAGTTTGTTCCACGCTCTAACCACTCTGTTACTTAAGAAGTGCTTGTGCGGGTTGTTGTGTGAGAAGCTAGTCCCAAAAAACTATTCTCCCAAAAAACTATTCTCCCAAAAAACTATTTCACTATAAGTAAATCGAGCGAACTTTTTGCATAGGTCTTCAATGAGCACTTTCGGTAGTTCCGATTTCCTTATTTCTTCTTGTATGTTGTGCAAACATTAAGTTTGTTGAGGTATTTATGAATTTTGATAAGATGTGCACCTATTTCCTGCTAAATTGATAATAAGGCTACTTTGTTCTACACGAGGAAATGTTATTTCATCAAGATACGCGTTCAAATGACTTTTATTGAAGAAAACGTTGATTTCTTACAATTATCTGTTTCATTCTACATTTTGGCATCGCCGCCGTTGGATTTGGAGTTCAGAAGAGTTAGAAGTATGAAACACGAAGTGGTAGTGGATTATGTACAGTGATTTTGTGTAGTGACGGAAAATTGTGTTAATTCAGATTTTTCAATATGCACATTATATAACACATTATTATGCACATTATTATAATTAATAAATATACAGCGCCATCTATGAAGGAGCGCCGGAACTAAAACAATCGTATCGCATACTAGTCAGTCCCCAACCCAGTGACGCTTGTCGTGTGTTGGACAGGTGCGGACCGAGTAGCCTAGTAGTTCTCCAAGCTTACAACATTGGGCGCTTTATTGGAAATTTGATTATTTTAATGTGTTAAAATAATTTTAATTTGTTTTTATTTAGTTGTACTATGTACCAGCTTAAGTAAATCTGTGGTGTTTTATTTTTGGTTGTACAAATACAAACGTTATTAATTGGTGGTACGAAACGAACCTATATGCTGATAGGTGGATGTTTCAGGATTTTTTTTTTTTTGAAATTTATGTATTTATTTAAATTATTTTTAGTTTTAATTTGACTGGTACACCTTTTTTTTAAATAGGTGTATTGCAGGTGTTGTTTATTGTTGTTATTTTTTAATTTGTCGAGTACTTTATAGGTAATTAACTTTTTAAATTGGATGTATTATCAGCTATATTTTGTTATTTTTAGTTGTAACTTCAACATACCTACATGTTGAAGTTACAACTAACTTCAACATGTCGGTCACCTCAATTCTGAGGGAGTTCCCCTCTCTCAGAATTGAGGTGCCCTCACTACCCTGCAATTCGGTGCGCACATTCAGTGAGCACGGACTCAAGGTCCACATTGGTCGTATGCATAAAAACGCTACCGGCACGTCTCCACAGGTTTTGCCCTTGCCAGGAGTAAGTGGTACCCAGTCTAGCCTGCTTCGGTCTGAAGTGGCCGATCTGGAGAAGCTGCCTGCTTTGAGGCAGGGCGTAAAGGTTCTTCGGAGGGGAGCGAGGAATCTGGCGGCTGGGAAGCTGAGCGATATTATTAATAGGTGCATTGAAACCAATGAAATTAAGGATTGGTGTGCCCTTTTGACGTTCGCATATGCAGCTTTAAAGGCGCCAGATAAAAAAATTGCGGGTAGTCTTACCACTAAAGCAAAAAGCATCATCGAGGCAGCAGTAGTGGGGGATAATGACGGCAGGAACTATCGCTTCGGGTCACCTTCAGTGCTAAAGGCAATAGAGTCTAAAGTATTTGAGGGGGGCCCTGAGGGGAGCTGTTCGGCTATTGATGTCAGATGATGTGGTATGAGGCCCCAACACACTCACTTCCTTGATATCAAAGCACCCATCTCCTTCCCGACCCTTGGTGTTCCCCCAACCTCCGGACCATGCAACCACAGTTTGTGAAATTAAATTGGACGACGTTGTAAGAGCTCTCAGCACATTTCATAACGGGTCAGCTGCGGGCTTAGATGGCATCCGTCCTGCGCACTTAAAAGAATTGACATCGGTTGCGGCAGGTGACAACGGTCAGAAGCTTTTAGAAAGGCTTACAAAGTTAAGTAATTTTCTGCTCAGTGGTCGGCTGAATCCGGCCATTTGTCCCTTCTTGTATGGAGCTGGTTTGTGCGCTTTGTCAAAAAAAGATAGAGGCTTGAGGCCTATAGCTGTAGATAGTACCATACGTCGCCTAGTGGCTAAGCTGGGTTGCCAGGTTGTGAGAGAGGAGTTAGCTTATTATCTACACCTACACCAGCGATTCAAGCAACCCGTACATTCGCCGCAGGACCAGAGAGCGCCGGGAGGATTATTATAAAGCTGGACCTCAAGGACGCCTTCAACTCTGTAGAGTAGAAAGAGACTCTCTTTTTGGTGATATAAAGGAAAAATGACTGATATTTGAATGTTAGCAATATACATGTTTCAAACAAGTGCTACAAACAAATAAAACCCTGAACTTACTTGACACTGCTGACTTCTCCATGTTTTGAGAACAACTCCTTGAGCTTCTCTTGGTAGTCGAAGAGGTAGCTCGATGGGAGGTTCTCCACGAGTAATTTACCAGACTCTACTTTTTCCTCTTCCTTCTTCTCTGGTGTGTCTCCTTCTGCGTTCTCGCCGTCAGCGTTCTGTGCGTCGGCGCCGTCGGCGGCGGCTGCGGCCTCATCCCCCTGCTCTGCTGGCTCTGCCTGTCCGTTGTTTTCCTCGGCTGCCTCCGCGGCCTCAGTCACTTCAGTATCGGCAACCTGTTCCTCGGCAGCGGGGGCGGCCGCCTTTACTTTAGCCGCTTGAGCTTTAGCGCCACGACCTTTTTTCTGACCCACCATCTTGATTATTGCACTAAAATTCCAAAAGAAACAAATATCACAAAACCGCAGCTACCACTTTCTTGTACTCCATTATCGCCCCCGCGCCGATTTACGAGCTATTGGTACTTGGCGCCTATTCCTAGCTCTCAAGGACATTTTAATAAAGCGACGTTCTAGAAAAATTTATAAAATTATGTCCAAAATTCTAGAAGAAGGCAGGGCTATTTCTTGATCTTAGTTCTGCATTTGATACAGTCAATCACCAGCTTTTAATAAATAAGTTTGAGCATTATGGGCTACAGGGAAAAATCTTGGAACTTCTAAAATCATACCTTGACAATAGATACAGGTTTGTACAAATCATTAACACAGATAAACTTGTTGAAAAACCATATGTCTCAGAAAAAAGGAAAATAAAGCGAGGTGTGCCTCAAGGATCAGTTCTTGGACCTCTATTTTTTATTATTTTTATAAATGATCTTATTGATTTCATGAATTCAAGAAATGTAACATATAATGTGAGCTTAACCGTTTTTGCGGACGATACTAATGCCATTGTTTCCGCACCTGACATGGATGAACTTGAGTATAGTGTAAATCGCACTTGGAATAATTTTAACTTATGGTTTGTTAGCAATAATTTGACTGAAAATCCTAAGAAAACTTCTATAATTTTATTTAAAAATACGGTACGAGATCATGAAGTTATTCAGGCCCAGTTATCTGATGAAGTAATTCCGATTGTTAATGTAGTCAATTTTATAGGAGTGAATATTGATTGTTTTTTAAATTGGAAACAAGAACTAGAGGCAATCCAATGTGGCATTAGTTCAGCTTGTTATGCCATACGAACCCTGAGAGATGAACTAAACATCAAACAATTGAAGTGTGTATACTATGCTTTTGTGGAATCTAAGCTTAGATACAGCATTAAATATTGGGGGAACAGCTATTCCTATAATATTAACAAAGCTTTTGTTATACAAAAAAGGGCTATAAGAAATATGGTTAGAATATCACAGATAGAGTCATGCAGGGATCATATCATTAACTTGGAAATCCTAACTGTGCAATGTTTATATATATTTGTAGTCTTAACTAGTTTTCATAAGCGTCTTGCTCGTGAAGAAACTGAGGAAGATTACAAGATGCGTTTAAGTGCTCGGAGAAGGGATGTGAGATATAACCTGATCTCCCTCTTAAATATTGTGAGACATAGTGTTGCATTTCAAGAAATTAGATTATTTAATAAACTGCCAAAATTATCTAAAACAATTGACTAGTAATGTTACGTTTAAAAGTAAGTTGAGGGCCCTTCTGATAAGTAAATGTTATTATAGTATTGTAGCCCGCAAAAACTAGAAAAATTGACGAATTAAATCGTGTAGTTCCAAAAGTTTCAGGATTGTATAGAAGGAGGTCCCCTAAACATTGTCTAGTAAAGTCCCATCGATTTTAGGTTCCGCTAGGGGTAGCAGGGAGGAATAAAGGTCCCTTTTTTCAGTTTTTTGCTCATAACTTGAAAACGGTCTACTTTAGGGACTACACTTCCAGGTATGAATTAAAGTTCATTAAAGGACAATGGGCAAAAATGTATGGAGCTTGGTCCAAGAAGCTCCACTGATGAGACTTATGAGAAATGAAAGTACATACTTGACATATGATTCTGGTAGAAGATTATCGAAATCCGTCCGAGGATTCTTTTTTTATGGCTATGTTAACTTGACATTAAAAAATATTATTTTGTTTTTTTTAGACGAATTCACATTACATAGCGTCTTTTTCGAATGGAATTAGAGTTGTCCGGCTTTTTCGGAACCCCCCACCCCTCCGGGATGTTTTACGATAAATGATGATACTCGTTAACTATAAAAAATATGATTTTATGTTCAGCGTATTGTTTTTGGACACAGTCATATTACATAGCGTCTTTTTCGAATGGAATTATAGTTGCCCGGCTTTTTCGGAACTCCCCACCCCACCCTTCCGGGATTGTTTGACGGTAAATGGTGATATTCGTTGACTATAAAAAATATTATTTTATGATAAGCGTAGTGTTTTGGACACAGTCATAGTACATAGCAACTTTTTCGAATGGAATTATAGCTTTCCGGCTTTTTAGAAACCCCACCTCTCCGGAATTGTTTTACGATAAATGGTAATATTCGATTTGCTTGTCTGTGAAAATGAAAATCTTATTGGCATGTTGTTATTTCATGATGATATTACATAATGATTGTATCCAAAGCGCTACTCGTCATACTCTCAGCTAAGCCTAACATAGGTGATTGCGGAACTAATAAAAAAATGGGTGCGTGTACTTATGTACGCGCGTGAGAAGTTATACTTCTTTGGCATCATCTCATCATTTTTTCATAACGCGCCTAGCTTCATACTGTTAATTTTGTGTCACAGATGCGCGCGCATCTTAAAATTTCACTCTCATCATTTTTTCATAACGCGCCTAGCTTCATACTGTTAATTTTGTGTCACAGATGCGCGCGCATCTTAAAATTTCACTCTCATCATTTTTTCATAACGAGCCTAAAGAAGTATAACTTCAACAAGATTATATGGAAAGATATCACATTTATTCATCTATTATTATACTATCTAAAAAGCGTGCAGGTTCATGAATATATTCTTGGTAACGAGCATATCCTAGGTACCTACCATATTATAACCATAATATGCGCACAACACCCTACAGTGCGTTTTCCGGCTTTACAAGAGCAATAATAGTGCTCTAATGCATCCAATCCAGAGCACCATCTTTTACTACAATATTAGGTATAGTGCCTACGTGCACGTGTATGTCTGGATTTTATTCTTCCTTTTAACATCCACAAGTTCTCTCCAGGAATTCCTGCGTCATATTATTATTATGGTGATAATATGGTACCTAGGCTATGGTCGTTTCGAAGAACATAATGACGCTGGAATCACCCCATATAATCTTGTTTTATTAGTTCCGCAGTCACCTATGTTAGGCTTAGCTTTGAGTATGACAAGTAGCTCTTTGGATTCAATCATTATGTAATATTATTAAGTATAAACAAGACAGCATATTAGATTAGCAGGCATAACGAATATATCATGAATTCATCTAAAAAAAACAAAATCATATTTTTATAGTCAACGAATATCATCATTTATCGTAAAACAATCTCGAAGGGGTGGGGGGTTCCTAAAAAGCCGGACAACTATAATTCCATTCGAAAAAGACGTTATGTAATGTGAATTCGTTTAAAAAAAACATACAATCATATTTTTATAAGTTAATATAGCCATAAAAAATGAATCCTCGGACGGATTTCGATAATCTTCTACCAGAATCATATGTCAAGTATGTACTTTCATTTCCCATAAGTCTCATCAGTGGAGCTCCTTGGACCACTTTTGCCCATTGTCCTTTCTCACAACTTCGTCATACACATAATTTCTCTAAAACGCACACTTTTCATGTTATACCATATCCAAAGTTTGTAAAGTGTCATGTGTATGTTACACAAAAACGAACGTTTACCATGAAATCTCCAAAACTACTTGGTTAATAAAGATTGAATTTAGCAAATGAGTAGTCTGTAGTTAGTAAATGGCCGTCAAGAAAGGATTTTTAGAAATTCTTATGAGAACATGAAAAATAAAAAAAATAAAGTTCACTCACTAATTATACAAAAAATCTCATAATCTACTTAACTTATAAAGCTAAAATTTAGTAGGCAAATAGACTGTAGTTAAGAGACATCTATTTTAAAAGGATTTTTCGAAATTCCCATATGGAAAAGAAAATCCCAAGAAAATCTGAAAAAAATGTATAGCCGAAAGTTCTACAGCTAGATGATTATAATTCTGCACAAGCATTTCTTAAGCAACAAAAAGCACCTGCTTAAAGAGAAATTCCTAAAACACCCACGGAAAACCTGAAAAAGTTCATAAAACGTAGTGATAAGTTCGAAATACTGCAAAAATAATTCTTTGATAAAGCAGGCATCGTCCCAGAAAGGAATTCCCAAAAAATTCCCACGGGAACAACCAATCTTAAAAGATAGATGAAAGCAAAAATTTTGTTAACTTTGGTTCCTATAGGAATTTTGATAATTGTCTTTTCAAGTTTCTTACTTGTACTTATAAACTATCATCCTGTAATATTTCAGCTAAATTGGTCAAGGTTTGCAAGAAGTTTCATACAAACTTTTAATGATCTTAACACCCCCCCTAATTTGGCCTTGTCACAAAACCAGTTATTAGGCTGTCGTCTTCTTATTACAAACTACCTACCTGCCAAATCTCATCTTTACAAGTTCAGTAGTTTTTGTGATATCGCTTATGTTAGCTGTTGTTAACTTTTATGTTTCTTACTTAATATCTCTGGTTCCCGTAAGAATTTCGCCAAATCATTTTTAATAATCTACCTGCCTGGTAAAATTTGGATTTATAGATTAATTAGTTTTGGAAATATCATGTCTCCAAAGTGAGTGGTTTTTTGCTGCTATATCTTATAGATCTTCTCGTGTTCCCGTGGGAATTTTGGAAAATGCGTTTGAGTAGATATTTCCTAGCTAAGAACTACCCACCTGCCAATACGTTAAGAATTTTGGAAGATTTGATGTAAAACGTTATTTTTTGTGTAACGCAAATTTTACACACTTTGACAAGGGTGTAATTTTAAAACCACGCAATTTACAGACAATTTTAGAATGACAAAGTTATAGGAAAGAGCATCGAACCTCTGTGGCTTGTCTAAAGTTGCAAGTACATACAAGTACATAAAAAGTCGCGTTTTTGATGTACATATATGAAACATATGCCAATCGACAGAGAAAATAATTACAAACAACAAATACTGATTAACAAAATGTCGTAACTGATATTCTTTCTGAGTAATTTCAGTTTGAAAATGTAAAATATGATTACAAGAAAATCATCGTTTAAACTGATTTAAAAGTCCATCATCATCATTTTAAAGCATCCCGCGTCACGACTAGCATTAAATTGGATTCCTGTAATACTAATATAATAGGATTATATGCAAAAAATAATGTAAAATATGTTTTTGGTGAAATTCACATCAATCAAACTTAAAAATCAATCAAACTGTCTCTGTAGACATTGCTCCACTGGAACCGCCCCTCATAGACCGCTTCCCGCGCCGCTGGTACGCAGCTTCTCGCGCCGCTCGTACGCCATCGAGAAGGTTCCGGGATCACTTTATGATTTTGAAACTTTCCTCAGTTTGGTTAGGACACTGACTTTTGATTTTGAATTCGTATCAATACCAAACTAAGAAGTGGCTAGTACTTCAACATAATGAGTAGAGAAATAAGTGCTGATGAGTCCTCTTGTCCCCCCTGATCCACTTCAGAATATCAAGATTAAATAATCCTTGTGGTCCCACTGGTGGAGGTAACCGGTGGGACACCAGACCGGAAAGTTCTGATTGTCCGAAAGAAAGATGACTCCATGCTACGGATGGCACTTAAAGCCGGCTACTATCTGCGATAGTAGTGGGTAAGTACATACATGAGCCACTGCAAAGGTCTTTAGCGGGTCAATAACTTCGACAACAGGGTTTATGAGGTTTACCGCAGAGTATATGGTTGGCATACTCTTGGACATAAAGGTGATGGTTTAGATATCCCTCGCAAAGCTCATACCATCATATTTGTGATTGCGGACGGCGTACTCTAGGGCGAGCAGTACTAATTCCGTAGAAGAAACACTGCGACTCTGGCGGGCCTAAGTTACTTGACATTGCGTAAATGTCAATAATAATAGATGAAACTAACGTTAACAGTCAAGAAATAACAAAAATATCAACAACAAAACCTTCACAAAAGATAACAACTTAAACTTCTTCTACAACAACGAGAAAGCTTGTCAATGTACATGGTGCAAGTTACGGTGACAAACTGACTGACATGACGTGCCCGTCTAACATAAGCGCGGTGACAAAGCGTCTCTACGCATGCTGTCTTATTCATTCTTTATAAAAACGAACGTGACAGCATGCGTACAGAAGCTTTGTCACGCCCTCCTGGCGAGGTAAAGAACAGCCCTGTGGTTCATTGACAGTGGTGAAGAGGGGGACGGGAAGAGATGCGGCTCGTGACACTTATCCCCTCATCCCATACTCTTCGCGCCGCATTAATTCTATGGTATTTTTAAAGTACTGGTGGATGACTCAGGCTTATAATATTTTTTTTGATATTGATATCATCGAAAACGTACTTGTTTTACATATTTTTTTGCATTTTATCATATTATTTTAGTATTACGAGAATCCAATTTAATGCTAGTCGTGACGTGGGATGCTTTAAAATGATGATAATGGACTTTTAAATCAGTTTAAACTTTAAACGATGATTTTCTTTTAATTACATTTTAAATTTTCAAACTGAAATTACTCAGAAAGTATATCACTTACGACATTTTGTCAATCAGTATTTGTTGTTTGTAATTATTTTTTCTGTCGATTGGCATATGTTTCGTACGTGTACATTAAAAACGCGACTTTTTATGTACTTGTATGTATATGCAACTTCAGGCAAGCCAGGCTTCATACAAAAATGTTCGAACCTCTAATGAGCTTTAATTCATACCTGGAAATATAGTCCCTAAAGTAGGCTGTTTTCAAGTTATGAGCAATAAACTGAAAAAAGGGACCTTTATTCCTCCCTGCTACCCCTAGCGGCACCTAAAACCGACGGGACTTTACTAGACAATAGTTTTTTTTTTCAGGGGAACTCCCTCTACACTATCCTGAAAATTCTAGAACTACATGATTTAATTCGTTTTCTGACAGTAATTTCTTTAGTTTTCGCAGGCTATTGATGAGTTTATTAACGATAGTTTTTTTTTTTATTATAAGATGGGTTAACTCTTGACCTCAATTTTGACCATAAGGTCAAAGATGAGGTCGACGATGGAGCGAGTCAACCCAGAAAATGCCTATAAAGGCACTGGTACTCCCACGCACCGACGGAACACAGCAAGCTGTTTGGCATCGGACTTCGGTAGGAGGGTAGTCGTGAACCAGACGGCCCTTTACAGAGCCTACCACACCGCATGAGACCATAGGACGACACCTCAGATTCAGAAAAAAATGAAGTGTCGTTGCCTGGGATGGATTACTAGGAGGCAGGTCTCATTTGTGTTTCCTTAGTCGCCTCTTACGACACCCACGGAAAGAGATGGGGTGGTGTTATTCTCACCACACTGTTAAACCGGTTAACGGTTATAGTGAATTTGTATGACATGTTGACCGATACTATTGACTTATTATTATTTTTATATTATATTTTTATATTTTTTAGATTTATCAATTTGATATTATATTCTTTATTTTTTAATTAATGTAGTTTTAAGCATATATATTCAACACAATATGTTTATTGTTAAGAATTGTGAATAAAAGTAAAAAAAGTAAAAAAGACGCTTCGGCGCGTAATACGTAATTTAGCAAACCTAAGGTAAGAACTTGCTCTCGTAGATGAGCTAAAGGGGTTCGAACATGTTTGTATGAAGCCTGGCTTGCCTAAAGTTGCAATGCAAGTACATAAAAAGTCGCGTTTTTAATGTACACATATGAAACATATGCCAATCGACAGAGAAAATAATTACAAACAACAAATACTGAGTGACAAAATGTCGTAAGTGATATACTTTCTGAGTAATTTCAGTTTGAAAATGTAAAAAATAATTAAAAGAAAATCATCGTTTAAACAGATTTCAAAGTCAATTATCATCATTTTAAAGCATCCCGCGCCACGACTAGCATTTAATTGGATTCTCGTAATACTAAATGTAAAAAAGGATTCTCGTATAATAGGATAAAATGCAAAAAAATATGTAAAATAAGTTTTAGGTGAAATCAATATGATATAAAATCCTTACAAGCCTGAATCATCCATCAGTACTGTGGTATGCAGACCTTCATGGAGGATCTGGCATAACGTAACTCCTTTCCCAATCGGTAATTTCGAAGAAGATTATTCGAATATCATATCAAAGATTTAAAATGGTGTTCGATGTCAATATTCGAAATGATTGAAGATCTGGTCTTCCGACATTCTTAGGAGAGCTCGCGGAGTAATTTCATGTATGCGATCATAGGCATGCAAATGGCACTTTTTCAGGTGTTATAAATAAAGTGATTCGTATGTGATTAATTATATAAATGTAATAAAACGAAATTGTATGGAAGTGCTCGTATATCATTCATAAATATACACCTCACAGAAGAGATACGTATTTCACTCATTGCCCCCTGAAGAGGTGTTATAGTACTTAAAAAATACCATAGAATTAATGCGGTGCGAAGAGATGCGGCTCGTGACACTTACCAATCTTCACAACTGTCTATGAACCACAGGGCTTTTTAACGCGCAAGGAGGGTAGCATGAGAGGAGCTTTGGATGTTGTCACGTTTTTTAAGCTTCTGTACGCATGCTGTCACGTTCCTTTTAATAAAGAATTAATAAAACAGCATGCATAGAGAAGCTTTGTCACCGCGCTTATATTAGACTAGACGGGCAGGTCAAGTCAGTCAGTTTGTCACCGTGACTTGCACCGTGCCCAAGCGTTCTCGTTGCTGTAGAAGAAGTTTAAGTAGTTATTTTTTGTGAAGTTTTTGTTGTTGATATTTTTGTTATTTCTTGACTGTTAACTGTAGCTTTTTTATCTATTATTATTGACATTCACGCGATGTCAAGAAACTTAGGCCCGCCAGGGTCGCAGTGTTTCTTCTGCGGAATTAGTACTGCTCGCCCTATCGTACGCCGTCCGCGATCACAAATATGATGTTATGAGCTTTGTGAGAGATATCTAAACCATCACCCTTATGTCCAAGAGTATGCCAACCATATATTCCGCGGTAAACCTCATAAACCCTGGTGTCGAAGTTATTGACCCGCTGAAGACCTTCGCAGTGGCTCATGTACCGACTACTATCGCAGATACTTAGGCACTTTAAGCCGGCGCCTTCCGTGGCATGGAATCATCTTTATTTCGGACAATCAGGTGATTCCCTTGCGGCCTGGTATCCCCACCGGTTACCTCCACCAGTGAGGCCACAAGGATTATTTATTCTTGGTATCCTGTAGTGGATCAGGGGGGACAAGACGACTTATCAGTACTTATTTATCCACTCATTATGTTGAAGTACTAGCCACTTCTTAGTTCTTATGCTATCATTGATACGAAGTCAAAATCAAAAGTCAGTGTCCTAACCAAACTGAGGAAAGTCTCATTATCATAAAGTGATGTTTGTTTGGATCCCGGAACCTTCTCGGCGGCGTGGGAAATGGCGTACGAGCGGCGCGAGAAGCGGCGTACCAGCGGCGCAGTAAGCGGTCTACGAGGGGCGGTTCCAGTCAAGCAATGTCTCTGTATTTAAGCTAACGTAGTGACTTTCAACCTTATTTTTAACACTAGACTGTAAGCTCGTTTAACTGTAGAAGGTCTAGGGCAAGATTGTAGTCAAGAGCACACCCATGAGTATGAGTTGCTTTTTTATTGATAAAGATCACGGTGACAGTGAGTGACAAAATGACTGGTAAAGAAAAACCCTGTGGTTGGTCCCTCCCTTTCACCCTGCGCCCTTCGCGCCGCATTAACGTGGTATTTTTCTTGATGGATGACCAAGGCTTGTCATCAATGAGTAGATTTTGGATTTTGATTGATGTGGATTTCACCACAAACATATTTTACATATTTTTTTACATTTCCTATTATTTTAGTATAACTGGAATCCAATTAAATGCTAATCGTGGCGCGGGATGCTTTAAAATGATGACAATGGACTTTTAAATCAGTTTAAATGATAATTTTCTTTTAATTATATTTTACATTTTCAAACTGAAATTACTCAGAAAGTATGTCACTTACGACATTTTGTCAATCAGTATTTGTTGTTTGTAATTATTTTTTCTGTCGATTGGCATATGTTTCATACGTGTACATTAAAAACGCGACTTTTATGTACTTGTATGTACTTGCAACTTTAGGCATGCCACAGAGATTCGATGCTCAGAATTATGAGTTATCATTGGAACAGTACATACCTATGTCACCGGAAATTGATAAGAATCGTAAGTCGATCAATTTTCAAGGTAGTTTATCAACTATCGGCAAATCATACACGGCAGTTGTATGGTTTAACGCAATAAATTTTAGCTAATTGATCAACTTACGCTGCCTGTAAGTTTATAAACTAACGATTTTGCCACACGTCAAATCCATACACGAATGGACCAATCGCTGCTCAGTGTACATTTTAACGTTAAATTGACATCGGTAATACATATAATACACTTTTCTCTGATTGGTCGATGCGACAACCTCTTAAGGCAACCACGGTCGAGTCGTTTCTGGCACTCGGCTCGTGCGTTGAGGGTCGCAGTTCTAACCTAACCTAACTACTAACAAACCTACGTGTCGCAGTTCTAAGTGAGACATTTAACCAATCAGCGAACACCTAACCGTGTGGTGATCGGTTGAGAATAACACCACCCCATCTCTTTCTGTGGGTGTCGTGAGAGGCGACTAAGGAAACACAAATGAGACCTGCCTCCTAGTAATCCATCCCAGGCAACGACACTTTTTTTTTCTGAATCTGAGGTGTCGTCCTATGGTCTCATGCGGTGTAGTAGGCTCTGTAAAGGGCCGTCTGGTTCGCGACCACCCTCCTACCGAAGTCCGACGCCAAACAGCTTGCTGTCTTCGGTCGGTGCGTGGGAGTACCAGTGCCTTTATCGGCATTTTCTGGGTTAACTCGCTGCGTCGTCGACCTCATTTTTGACCTTTATGGTCAAGATTGAGGTCAAGAGTTAACCCATCTTACAATAAAATAAAATAAAAACACCTCGAGTTTTCAACTAATCAGCTTACACATCGCGTTCGTCGGATCATTTTACCGCGAGACGCCGTAAATTGATCAATTACCGGAAATGTATACGTTAAATAATACTTTTCAACTACCGTTTATGATTTTCCGATAGGTAGTTGATAAACTAGGTACCTCGAACGTTGATCAACTTACGATTCTTATTATTTTCCGGTGAAACCTACACAAGCGGCGTGAGTACACGCCATCGACCTTGGCGTTTTACAAGTGGAAAATTCGTAAAGCCCTCCGCCGGAGTGCATTCCAAAGCATACAAGTTTGAGAACATAAAACGTAATAACAAAATTAGTGTATTATGAAGGTTTACTTACCGATTTTCTTTTAGTAGTAAAAGTCAATTGAAGAACGACTAACACGAAAAGACGCCAATTTAGAAGCAATAACACAAAACCGGCATCACGCAAGCGCGTCCGCCATTTAAAAAGTGAGGTTACAGATGTTGTGTTGCCAATATACAAAAAAGTTGTTTAATAATTTTTCCATATTTTGCGTTTTATCCGAACGGGCACGAGTTGACATATGAGGAGCAGGCGATCAAAACGTCATTTTTCCAGTAAAACAATTTTTTGAGAAATCAACAAAAAAGTAATAGTATCTTTTGAACCCATAACAATTTACCTTGAGATAAAAATACTATAAAAACTGATCGATTCTATACGAAATAAAACCTTTTCAAATAATTTTTAATGCTAAAATGTATGAAGCAATAAATTAAACAATTTTAGAAAAGTGACGTTTTGACAGAATCAATCCTGGAAATGTTGCATTTTGGTAAGGAAACCCCATGGAAACCCTTTCTTTTATATTTTAAAACACAGGTATTACATCAAATTAGCTACTTTAATATTCTATGAATATTAACATTATACTTAATTATTATAAAAAATATTTTGAACAGATTAAGGAACTGTGTGTCAAAAACGACGACACGGTTCTTCAGTCTCCATACAATTTGGAAAAGTAGCATATTGTTAGCACAACGTTACGATTGTACGGGAAAAGTGACATTTTTGAAAGAAAAAATAAAATTCATGAATAAGTGGCGTTTTGAAGGAATAGGCACTTTTTAATGTTTATTTTCTTATGGAAATGTTTCGTTTTGATGAGATTTAAAGACTTCTATTGACGTAATTCAGTGTTGCGAGTTTGAAAACCAATAAAAATAAAAAAAGATAAATATGGTCAAAGTGACGTTTTGATCGCCTACTCCTCATATGAGCATATGTGTTTTTCGGCGGGAAACGTCATACAGAAAAGGCGCTAGTTTTTGAAAGTATTTAAAATATATAAACTATTATAATACATTGTAAATATTTCTTGTATATAGCCTATTGTAATATAGAAGAAGGTTTTTGTATAAATCATCATGGGGAAAGGTAAGAGGAAAAGAAAAAGAAAAAGAAAAGACGACGAGCCTTCCTCCGCTGGTGGGGCACCAGACTCCTCTTCAGAGTATGAGTCTGATGAGCGAGAGGAAGAAGTCAACAGGTATGTGCTTCCTGACTACGTCAGGAAATACCCAGGGAACACGAACAGAACAGAGTTTGTAGTCTTTCTCGCTCATAAAACTCGAGACAAGGCCATTAATGACTATGACCGGCTTTATATTTCAAAGGCAATAAGAAAATACTGCATTTCAGGTATTTTACACCTCAGACCAGTTAATAAATTCAAAGTTGCAATCACATTTGACTTGTCCAATAATGCAAATGTATTTATGCAGAATAAGAAGCCGTTAGATGAAATTAATTTGGTTGCATCGATTCCAGCAGGAGACACCGAGGTCACTGTGGTTCTGTCCTCGGTCCGAGTGAGCATTTCAAACAGGCAATTTTTCTCATTGATAGGCAGTTCTAGAAATGTTATACAGGTCAAACGTTTCATGCGCACGCGAACTGAAGGTGGTGAAACCACTTTCATTCCAACACAGTCTGTTGCTGTGACTCTTGCTTCTACACAGCTTCCTGATTATGTTTATCTTGATTCTTGGAGACACGAGGTGACGCAATACGTTCCACCAGTAAAACAATGCTTGAAATGCGTAAAGTATGGACATATTTTTTAGTTTTGCAAAAATGCTCAGGTTTGTTCCATCTGTTCTGAGGCTTACAGTTTTAAGAAGTGCACCGTGGATTGTACTGCTGCAAAATGCATCAATTGGGGTGGTAACCATATTGCTGTCTCAATACATGCCCCCTAAAAAACAAAAATTGCGGAAAACAAAATTCAGGCCAGATCAGCAAAATTCTAAGATTTATTCAATGAAAAAGTTCCCATCACTCTCAACCAAATCAGTAGAAATTCAGATTCAAAATCTTATGAAGTCCAACACATTCATGAATTTATTAATACAGATTATGTTAAAATTATCGTCTGATAAAGATGTTCCCATTAATACAAATGGTCGATTAGAAAGGCACTAAAAGAAACATTCAGCAAAAAAAGATGGATTTTTTTATCTATTGTTCAATGGAATGCACAAAGCATAAGTAGTAATAAGCAAATTTTTACTCAATTTTTATACGAAAACAACATACATATTGCTATAATTTGTGAAACTTGGCTTCGGTCAAATAAAAAATGTAGTATTAGAGGTTTTAAAATAGAACGTAATGCTACTGGCAATAGCCACAATGGTGTTGCTTTACTTATTAGGAATTATATTTGTTATTCTTTTCAGCCTTGTTAGTTTTTATTCTCCTCTGAATTGTAATCTAGTTTTGGATAAAAGTAGATTCGATGCTTTTATAAAGTCCTTACCTAATAAACCTTTGATACTTGCTGGTGATTTCAACGCACATCACACTTCATGGGGATGCAATTGCACCACGACTCGTGGGAAATTAGTATTGGAAACAATTGTTGATAATAATCTTTTTCTATTAAATGATGGGCATCCCACCACCATAGGCACTCATACTTGGCGTCCAAATGCTTCGGATCTTACTATAATATCTCCTTCTTTGTCTCTTCTATGTGATTGGTATGTACATAATGTTCCTTTGGGTAGAAGTTATCACCTTCCTGTAATTATAAAAATTTCGATCAATAATACAATACTGCAGTATTATGTATTATCGATCGAAGTGTGCTTGTGCACTTTGCTAGACATTAAAAATAAAACTAATTGTAGGTTAGTTTTTTGTGCCTTCCCTTATTTCAGTCACTGGACGCAAGCACAAAACAAATTAATTTTTAAAATCAACACATATGTGCATAGTATTCTATGTAGTCATAGTGATGCTGACGCTATTATGTATTTCGATACAAATAAATTTATTAATAATGATATTCTGACGAAAAGTACTATGTACTTAAGAAAAAAATGTAAACGACATTCAGCTACAAATGTAGCCTATTGCATACATAATTTTAAGACAAATGCTGTTAATAATAGCAATATTTATATACAAGAAAATTATTTTAACTAAGTAGTGAGACAATAGGAAATCCCTCTCCAAACAAATGACAAGGATTTCCTAGCAACTCCAATATGACTAAGGATGATCTGTCTGTGAAAAACAATAATTGTATCAACTTGGTGCATCAAAATTTGGAAGGAATCGAACACAAAGAATTATTGGTTGAGCTGTTTATTAACTGTTATAAAATTGATATTTTATGTATTACCGAGCACTGGTTGCGTAGTCATCAGTTAATATTTGGCTTTAATAATCACCAAGTTGCTAGTTAATTCAGCAGAAATAAAGCCATACGAGGAGGTTCCGCTATATTTGCTCGTAACAACTTAAAGTTTAAAGAACGTAATGCCATAGTAAGCTTGTCTGTTGAGCGCACTACTGAAATAGCCTGTATAGAGCTTGATCAGCTTATTGTATTACAAGCTTTTCCCCGCGGCTTCGCTCGCGCAAAGAACTCTTTTAGTCACCCGTTTCATTATTGACCCTTTAGGGGATGATTTTTGAAAAATAGCGAAACACGTGTCCGTTTATTTTTTTCGATGTATATCTTGACGAAGTTTTAAGTCAACACTTGCAAAAAAATTGTTTTCTCCATACAAACTTTGAACCCCTATTTCACCCCCTTAGGGGTAGAATTTAGAAAAATCCTTTCTTAGTGCTGTAAAGTTCATCGCCATTTTGATGATTCTTAACTAAACAAATAAAAGTTGAGATCTTATACACTTGACATTGATAGGTATTACATAGAAAGCTGCAGGAAGGTATACATAGAATACAATGATGCAGTAAAAATACAACTTTTTGATTTGAATTACTTACTTACTAAAGACGTAAGCTGAATAGAGTTGTAAGATTGTATAGCTTAAAAGTGCTACTGTTTGCGATGATCTCTATTTTAATATTGAAAATATTAATTTTGGTTAAGGAATTGACCGTTCTTTTGTAATTTTTAATGAATTATTTAAATTAAAGGGCCTGGTATTGATAACAATCTACTTGTTTACTGTTTGTTAGCAATGTGATTAAAAATTAACTTATTTAACTCGAATTTTAAGTAACATTTTAATATTATAACAATATTTGGAATCATTAAAATACATTAAAGGGAAATGTTTTGACGAATGACGACTCCAATATTAAAGAAACAACCAATCAGAAAACAGTGCCTTTATCGTTTAACTTCATTGGCATTGTAGAGGGAGCTTGAGTGAAAGGGAGGTTTCGTTAATGATGCAGTCGTCATTCGCAGCAGTTGAATTTTGAATTTCGAAGTGTTAACTTGTTGGTGCGATTATAACTGTTAAATTCTGATTCTGAATTTAATTTCTACATCCCTATCAGGAGGATCAGCTTTCAGAATAATCATGTTTGTTACATAGATAAAAACACCTTTAAACAGACGAATATTTGCTAATCCAGAGTAATCTGTATTTAGCTATGCTTATTACCTAAAATATTAAATTTAAGTCTTTCAATTAAGTTATAAATAAATAAATGTTTGAAACCTAAAATAGCATATAGGTAGCCTTATTGAAGTATTTATCATATACGAAAAGGGTATTCTAATTGCTTGAAATGCTCTGAGCACTTATGCAATGTGCATCTGAGGTCCGTATTATAGAACGCGACTCAGACTGATCTATACTTAAGCAGCAGTCGTCTTTGTCATTTTGATAGTGAAAGATCTTTCTTTCTTTTTTCTTTCATTGTCTCTTGACAATCAATACTTAAGTATAGATCAAGCTTGGTAATTTAGGTAATACGGACCTAAATTACCAGTAGAGGGAATGTCCACCGAGACTGGAAAAGCAGTCTGCATTGCTGTCATACAGCATACACAACTATAGATATTGATTGATTTTATAACTATTATTAAACATTCTGAAGTTTTTTTAATTCATTTCTTGACATTGACCCCCCGCCCGTACGGCCCGTACCCCAGTGACGCCTACATCGCATAAGGTGCTGCCTAGCTAGCTAGCTGAGCAGGATGAGCGGCGACCACGGAACTTTTTTCTAATACTTACATTTTTAAACTCGTGATATCTTTTGAATGGAATGTCCGAATTGCATAATTCAAAAAGTTGTATAAAGATACTGAATCAGTCTTGAATGTGAAGTAATTTATTTTGGTAAGGATTAATACCAAGATACAAACAAAGAGCATTTTATAGCGGGCGACATTTCAATTAAATTTTTAAAATAGAAGAACACATATTGTGGCATAACTACAATAGTTTAGACATATGCTGTCGCGACAATTTTTGTAGATATTTATGTGTTCTGCAAAGTCGTAGCACATTATTTTATTCTATCATCAATAGTTTACGCAGCGCACACAATGTAAATAATATTTTAGGTAATTTTTTACACCTTGGGTTACATTATTTGAGTTTCAGTAAGGATCCCTAATTAGGATATAAAATAGCCTATGTCCATCGGGGATAATGTAACTTTCTAATGCTGAAAGAATTTTTCAAATCGGTCCAGTAGTTTCGGAGCCTATTCAATGCAAACAAACAAACAATCAAATCTTTCCTCTTTATAATATTAGTATAAGTAGATGCGTATACAGACCGCCCAAATCCTCATATGAATCGTTTGAAAAAAATTATGGAGGAAGCACTATTCAAAATTAATAATAATAATAAAAACATTGTTGTTTGAAATTTGACTGAATTATTTTCTTCTCTTAAATTAACTAATTGCGAGTACCTTAATATGTTCCTAAATTGTATATTTTCTTTTTGACATCCACTCGCCATATTTTTCTTCCAGGGCTTGTTTTCTTATTGTCTCTCAGAAAACTTCGTGTTTCCGTAACTATTACGGAATTATTACAACAACAGAACAATAAAGTACTATTATATAATTGTAGACGATAGCTCTAATAAGTAAACAGACTGACTATGAAAGTCGTGTAGGAGTTAAATAAAATATTAAAATGTAAGTAGTTAAAATTATTTATTGATTGATTAGAATTAATAGTAAAACAGAACAGATTGCTCTATTTTACTATTAATTCACGAACAAAAAAACGCGGCGTTACGTTATTACGTTACGTGACGGACACTATATTGAATAATAAATCCTTTGTTTTACACTAAACAAAATAAATACATTGAAACAAACACTGTTAAATACCTTCATTTTAAAATTCGTCTTTAAACCGATATTTTGTTTTACAAAATTAGTTTCAGTAATGCTGTTCAAGGTTTTAATGTACGGACGGCCGCAACTCAGGTTAGCACATGCCTGCACTCTGTGCTGTTGTGAAGAGAGCGGTTTTGCAATGAAAATGGAGTAACCTGATGCGTTGGCCTCTGTACAATATAACGATGAGAAGCTGTTTTATGAAATTATATCTTATTGTGTTAAGATCTTCTTTGATTACTGAAGGATGTAGTGTCTGTAACTGTCATGTACTCGTATATTGAGAGTTTATATCAGGAACACTGATCTTATCAAGTCAGGAGCAGTCATCACGTATCTACACCCATTTCGAAATAACTGAATTTCGAGATTTAAAACAGTCACAAATTTATGAAGATTATGTACAGATAACTACAAAATTTCAAAAGTTACTATAATAACTTGTATGCGTTTATTCCAGTTTTGTACTTCCGGTTTCGTAATTGGCTACTAGAAGAAATATTTTCGTTGTCTCGTAATTCATTATCAAACAATAATTTATTTGCTGTTTCCATGATAAGTATTTTTTCTTTGTTCACAGTGAATCACAAAACATGTTCCTTATTCTTAATAAATTATAAAACAATTTATTATACTAGTCGAGTTATCTTTTCTAGGTTTTAAACCTAGGTTATAACGAAACAGCGAAAAATAATTCCTGCTAATTACAAAACCGCAATTATGAAAACCTAACCAAACGCTGTATGTGATTGTTTTTCAAATCGTTATTCTAACATCACAAAATTAGTGTAGATATAATAGAACAGTCGGCAGTGGAGATTCAAATTACGAAAAATGTTACTGTTGTGATATATTATTTATTACGCCATTACAGATACTGAAATTTCATTCCGTCGGAACGTGTATAGTGACAAATCTCAAACGAGACTTAAAATCTAAAGAAGCCACAGAAACGGTCTTAAAGCAGGACACAATTTTTACCTACAGAGGTTTTTCTATCAGCTGGTATATATTTGAAAAAGTAACTCAAAAAAAAGCTAAATAGCTTCACTTCGGCTAGCTATTGTAAATGGCCACTTTGAATATGGTCTCACTATTGTCGGTCTTAATCAAACAAAGCTGGACCATTGTAACCTCGAAAATAAAATGAAAATTAAATTACTTGGGGTTTAGTATACTTTTTCGTAAAATAAATGTCCATCGCCGACAGTACTGGAAAGACATATTTTAGGGAACAATTCCAACTCGCTAGTACAAAAAGTAATCAGTTAATGTTCTAAAGTTTAAAATAAAATTGATTTAATTAATCTAATTTCGCTAAACCAACTAAATTATAACTATTCAGGTACCCATCCCGCCATATTTCAGCAGCAAAAGTATCTTTAAATTCGGAAAGTTACAGAGCACGATAAAAGTGAGCGGCGAGTTTTAAACTTTTAACGAAGACTATAAAATTTCATTATTTAACAATAGGTACGGTGACTACTATATACATCGCGTCACAATCGCGTTTCGTATTTACATTTTCATCAAACAACTTTCTTCTCACACAGCTCGACGAGCTCGCCTGTGTCCAACCTCATCAAATCCAGAAATTTATAGTTATCGCTTACTTAACACTACGATAGTTTTAACACTAGGACAGCTTTAATGTCTTTGACATCACCACCGTCACCATCATCATATGTTCACTGATTGTTTTTTGTTAACACAACGCGGTGCTAGTGCGGAGTGCGTCCGTTGAGCGGCACGAGCCACGCGAGCGCTAGCGCGGCGAGCGGAGCGGCGCGCGTGCACTGCGCACGCCTCGCCGACGCAGCGTTGCGGCTCAGTGTGGCCGCCATCTTGTCGCCTACGAGGAAGTTCAAAATATATATAACAAACCAGTAAAGTCAGAGTGTAAAAGACATACAAATAATGTTGGATACAGACTGCCTTCGGAGACGTATACGAGTATGTGCGCGGGCTCGGTGTTGGCGGCGCGGCAGGTGTAGTTGCCGGAGTGCGCGGGCGCGGCGCGGCGGATGGCCAACGTCGACTGCGTCTTGGGCCCCGGCTCCGTCTGCACCGTGACGCCGGCCGCCGCGTCGTAGTTGATCATCCGCGCGTTGTGGTACCAGAACACGTACTGCGGCGGCACCGGGCTCTGACACACAACAACATCACTACTAGTGATCTAACTCACTTCAGTTAAGGGGTACTATTTCCTCTCTAAACTTGCTAAATCTTATAACTATTAAAAGTACGCGACTATAAATTGTGTCGTGTTTGTAATAACAAACCTTCTCAATGATGCAGACTAAGCTGATGGTGGAGCCGGCGTCGACGTGGTGCTCATCAGCGCCGAGTATGAAGGCCTCGGGCACGGCGATGTGAAGATGCACCAGCCGGGACAGCGCGCCGCCGCCCGCCGGCACCTGGCACTCGTACGTGCCATTGTCCCGCTTCTGCACGTACTTGATCTGCAGGATCCAGTCGTCCGAGCCCTCGCTGTGCAGTACCTGTACAACAACCGCCAAAAATATTGACGATTCTTCAGCATACCGCTTGTTTATTCTAATATTTACTCTCTATAGTTGAAGTAACAGCTTTCGCGTTAACCACGTCAATACAGATAACGGATTCTTGCATAATAAATTCTAAAAACACATTAAGACTACATAATGGATACAGACCTGAAACCGTTCATCGTTGGTGTACATGAACAGCCCGGAACTTAGGATGTGCCAGTCTCTTCGACGCACCCACGATATCTGGAAATTCAAAAGGTCATTTCAAAAATGCTGAAGGTATCATTTATAAAACACTTACAAAAGAACGTTGTAGTGAATACAGAACCTTGCGGAACTCCACTAGGTAACTGAGGAGGTCTAGAGAATCGGTGTTTTTAATTTTTATCATAACCATAGGATATGGTATTAGTTATTATAAAGTTGTTGTTAAACAACAATTGGGAGATAAAGTTTTGTCTGTAAGACTTAATAGTCGAATCAATCAGTTAATAACGTGTTTGTTTCTTGTACTGTATCGGCATTTTTATAAAAATAGTCTAACTCCTAACTTTCTAGATAATTGACTAACTAAATGTAATCTGGAACATAAGAGCTGTAAAGTTTGGTGCAAACAATAAAATAAAAAATAGGTATCCTCACGCTGAGCGAGTTTGTTTGTCGTGACGTAGTGTATATGAGGTAGGTATGTAAGGTAGTGTACGGGGCAGTGCAGGAAGGCGACGGAGCCGAGCTGCGCTACGACGTCCTGCCGCGTATTGTTGAGTGTATGTATAGTTTATGTGAGGTAGTGTATTTGTAGTGTAGTGACTGACCCCTCGCTCGCCGAGGTTGCGCACGGGGCAGTGCAGGAAGGCGACGGAGCCGAGCTGCGCTACGACGTCCTGCCGCGTGTTGTTGAGCTCGGGCTCGCGCCGCAGCTGCTCCAGCGCACCGTGCCACAGCTCGCGCCACGCGCCCGCGTCCGCCTCCAGCTCCGGCCCCCACACCGCCACCCCCACCCCCTCCTCCCGCGGCTCCGCACTCGCAGCCACCACCAACTCGGCTACTCCGGCTCTTGTGTCCCGCCGCCACCGAACTGTATTTACAAACATAACTAAATACCTATTGTTATAAGACACTTCACAGCGAAGTAGAGCCAGTTGTATGGTCCATGTCACAATCAATCGTGTTTGGAATAACGTTGTTCGAGATCGTAATTCTTATGTGTGAGGGAAAGAAGAGGAAGAGAATAAGAAATTTTCTAGTATCCTATACGCAGGAATCCGACGGATGTGATAAATGTGACTCACGCGAAGGAGCATCAGCGGCGGCGGCGGTCAGCACGGCCAGCAGCACCACGGGCAGCGCCATGTGTCTCCCCGCGCGCCTCGCACCCCGCACCCGTCCCGCGCGTCTCAGACTGCCGCAGTCAGGAAGTCAGCGCAAAGCGCTTATTTTCAGCGTTTTCCTCCTGTTTAAAAAACATTGTAACATGATTATAAAACGTGCAAATGTTGATAATCTATCTTGATTTCAACCACACCACAAAAACGTGTCTGCGCATAACCTGGAGATCAAGGTCTTCTAACATGTTCAAACGACATTCGAAGAAGAGCGTCAGCACACGCGTAATCTAAATTACATGAAACTTCAAGAAGATGTTGCGTCCGCGTATAACACGATCAACACCGATTACAATAATGTTAATATTATAATTATAATGCAAGATAATCCTTATATTTTTATTAATAAACCAGATTCTACAACACATAACGATAAAACATAGCTGTGTTCCTCCAAAACTAACATCTCCCATTGCACTGGTACTGTCAGTGATCCAACTGATATTTGCATCACTTTCAATTAATACTTTTCCACTACCTGATTTATTCGCTAATGAAATCATTTCCAAAAATAACAACATAGACACAAATACACTCTTACAGACAAACACTTACAATATTACATCCAGACTGAAGAAATCGGTATTATAAAATAATCTAGACGCAAACACTAGCACTGGACTTGATGGGACTAGCATCAAAGCGATAAAATGTGTACAACCGCTTATTGCAGGCAAACTCACAAAATATTTCAATAAACTACATACATACATACTTACTCGTACAACTAAATGTTTTCTAAAACACTTAAGATAGCCAAAGTTACCCTAATCTTCAAATCTGATACCAAGAATGATCCCGGAAACTAAAGACCGATCTCTGTGTCTGTGTTACAGGCTTTCTTTCTCAATACATACTCACTTAAATTCTATGATTATTGTTGATCGTCAATTCGGTTTTAGGCCCAGAAGCAATACATGGCCTGCTACAGTTGACTTGATCACGAAAATAAAACACAATATAGACAAAAATTATATTTTACTACGTGTACTTAAAAAAGTCTTTCGACGCTGAGTCACACTTTATTCATAAAAAAGCTAGATTCGATTCGTGTTAAAAGTGCGTCTTATTTAGGAAATCGATACCAAATAATTATTTTCAAAAAATTTCCTACTTCTTAAATCTACGTACCTAGAAGAAAAGAAGGAAAGTTGTTATTGGTAATTTTGAAATTGAGCCTGAGAAAGGACATAGGCCACATTTTATCCCACAGTTGGGCAAGATATAACTTATAGTTTATGCGGACGGAGTCGCGGGCGGAAAGCTAGTTACACATAAAAAAAACTTTACTAAACTTATTCATTCTTACTTATCGAAGAATTTATTCATAAAGAAATTAATGGATTTCTTTATGCCTGCCTCTCCCCGGCCTGCTACGCACTCTTCACGGACGACATCCCCGTGGTAGGTGACGTCAGGCTCGCTCTCTTCGCAGACGACACGGCGTACTTCGCGTCGTCGTATCGTCTGGTCCACGCTGCGACGAAGATGCAGCCCACTCTCGACTCCCTACCACAGTGGCTAGCGCGATGGCGGATGTCCGTGAATGTCGCCAAAACGCAGACCATGGCCACCGGACTATGGAGAATCCCGCCGCCCCAACTGACTCTACAAGGACAGCCCGTTCCGTGGGCCAATCAGGTAAAGTATCTGGGGGTCACTATCGACCGCCGGCTTACCATGTGCGCCCACGTGAACAATACCGTCGTCCAGGCCAAAGTCGCGAGCGCTAGGCTGCGCCCCGTCTTCGCCTCGAAGCTCCCACTCCACACCAAGCTCATGGTTTATAAAACCTACATCCGATCACGTCTAACGTACGCGGCACCGGCATGGTATGCACTGGTCTGCGAGTCGCAGAAACGCCGCCTCCGAGCACAGGAGAACCAGTGCCTACGCAACATCGTCAATGCCGGCCGCTACGTTCGTAACGACGTGATCCGGCGCGACCTCAAACTCAACAGCCTGGACGACTTCATCGTCCGCCTGGCGAGGAGGATGTTCGATCGCGCGGATAACTCTGCGTTCGAACATCTGCGCGACATCGCGCCCCTCCACGCCCGCCCCCCGGACCGTCGCTGCATAGCTCTCCCAAGAGAGCTCATCCCACCGGACGATGACACCACCACCGATCAAGACTCTACGCTGCCTTGCTTGACCTCCCCTAGGGTTGAGGGCACGAGGCAGCCCCCACCGGATTCGACGCACCCCCGGACTTGACATCGTTCTGCCTCGCCCGGCCCCCCCTGGGCCGAGGGCTCGAGGCAGACGCACCTGAACCTCCCCGCTTGACCTCCCCCAGGGTTGAGGCCGCAGGGTACCACAGCCACGCGCAATCACCTTTCACCAACGTGACCCCCCTAGATCCCTCCACGCAAGACCAAGGTGGGCGAGGTGGAGCTGGGCAGTCTGTCTTTAGCCCTGTGGCAGAACGGCTGCAAGGCTCCACCAGGCTTCCACCCGTCCCACATTGCTTCCCATGGCGGCGACCAAACCGCGAATGCGGTGGTGGGTCATGGGAAGCAGCATAGGTTGCACCAACTTTGGGTCCCTCCCTCCCTAGATGGGAAAAATAAAAGGGAGGCTTGTTTTTCACAGCGGGCAAAGAGCTCTTTGCCCGCACCATCACTTTACTCTTTCCCCTTCTCCTTTAGTACCCTTCGGTACCTTTTAAACGAGAAGTCGATCCCCCTTAGTTCCCCCTCGACATTCCAACTCGGTCATGTAACTGTAGCGGGCCGATGGCTGCTGACGGTTACATGACTGATGAATGGGTCACTCTCACACGTTACGCGTTGTGTTCCAACCACAGGGCCGTGTGAGAGGGCCCAGTGACAGACCTACTTGACAGACAGCGGATGGGCGGGAACCGTCGGCGTAGCCATTGTATGGTAGCGTCGCCTCTTCCCGCCCGCCCGCGTCCCCCCAAAATGCTCCCTACGACAGCCGAGGGTACGCTCTTGCCTTCCCTGTCGGGGGGAGCAGAATAGTTCCCTCACCCTACACGCAGGTAGGGTCGGAGGCAGTCCCAACGACCGGCCTATTTTTATAGGCCGCGACAGATTTTCGCCGCCATGGGGTTCGCCCCGATGCGGCTCTCGAGAAGACTTCCCGAGAGGATTGTTATCTTATGGAAAGAAAATACCCTGGCAGCAGCACCCGAGCCGAGCCCGCGTGAGTCGGCATCACAATATTATGTACACTGTAATAACTTGTTTCGTTCGTACTTATTGACGAAGTGTACACGAAACATCGCGTGGACAACCCGCGACTTGTGCCTGATGTCTCGTGGCCCGTGGCCCATGGCGTGCGGTGTGCGTGCCGCTGTTCATGTGACTTACCGAAAAATAAGCTCAAGCTGTACGTTTGTATGTGACACGACAACCTACCTAAACGAAATCAGCTTTTATCGTATTTTAGTCCTACAAGTTTTAATCTATTGCTTAAACGCAGACGAACATAAGCGATTTGCCTATTGAATGAATTTTATTTTTGAATATATTTAAAATATAAATCGTTAGGTTATTTATTGTGTTTTAGGTTATTATTATTAATCCGCACCATCTAGATACTTACATTATCTAAATGTAAGTATTCAGATATAACTCAAACTATTCAGTGTAGAGATATCCATCATGTAGCTTTTAAATTATATTGCAAACATTTCTATTGCTTACTGGCTTCTTCGGAAGTTTGTAAGTTTGTGCAGGCAGGTAAGATTGTGCAGGCACACGGTTAAGAGCGTCAATTGAACAGGCTTATTCGATTTTTAGGGTTCCGTACCTCAAAAGGAAAAAACGGAACCCTTATAGGATCACTTTGTTGTCCGTCTGTCCGTCCGTCCGTCCGTCTGTCAAGACCCTTTTTCTCAGGAACGCGTGGAGGTATGAAGCTGAAATTTATATCAATTACTCAGGTCTACTGTCCCTTGAAACTGTGAAAAAATCAAACTTCTAAGCCAACGCAATCAAAAGATACAGCCGTTTATGCCGCAAATTTCCGCAAATTTTCGACACTCGCAAAGGAATCAAAACCTACAGGGTACTTCCCGTGAACACAGAATCTTGAAATTTGGTACGAAGCAACGTCTTATAGCACAGATAAAGGAAAAATTGCGAAAACTATAAATTTTTAATTACATCATATCATAAAAATATTTTTAATATTTTTAAACTTACTACCCCTTTCCTCATGAACGCGTTGAGGTATTAAATTGAAATTCATATCAAATACTCAGGTCTACAATACCTTTAAGCTAGGTTTGTACGGAACCCTCGGTGCGCGAGTCCGACTCGCACTTGGCCGGTTTTTTTTTTTTAAAGCAGCAGCTGATTTTATGCCACTGTCTTCGGATTTTTACTGGATTTTAATATTACAAATAACCAAAAAGTATGCCTTCGTTAAACATGTTTTTGAGTAAAATATGTACAACAAAACTAAAGTTTCAACTCCACCAATGCTTATGCGTTTTTTCTATAAGACCTGCAAGCGACGAAAGGGGGTGCGGTACGAGGTGCGGGGTCCACGAATGGACTTGTTGAAGTGGACTGGCGTGGTACTAATGTCATTATGAAATATGTGCGTATCGTCATTTTTAACCGACTTCAAAAAACAACAAAAAATACCATAAATCCAGGCTTAATTTTCACGTAAATAAGCCACATATTTTGTTCGACTAAGGCGTAGAGTTTCTGAAGATACTCGTAGGGCTTAACTTGTACAGTTAGGGCGACAGGAATTACAAGCTTGGCTCTACAAGAGATCTGATAACAGATAACATAATAACAGTGAAGGCCATAGGGTCTCGTCTTGGCCACGTTTTATACAAGAAAACTTTTTTTGGTGGGATTTCCTTGTTTCTTTGTATGTATGACCGTAAATATTTTTAACACGTTTTTATTAGCTCGGGTTGTATGTATGTATGTATGTAACGGAATCTTTGAGCCTAATTTTCACTGGTTTCTAGACGTCTGATCAACTTGAAACTTTGCACACGTGTTAAGGGCCGATGACAATGCAATAACCCGATAAAAAATTTCCATTATCCTGATTAGGATCGTCAGGATTAATAAATCTCTTCGCGGACTAAAAAATGGAAAATAAATAATAGTTAAAAAAAACTAAAAAAACACGCTTTTATTGCTAACCGAACTAAAAAGTAGAAAATTATTTTTAATTACAATCAGGATAATTCAATTCAGAGTAAAAAGCGTGGGGTGCATTTTACAATATTTTTTTTTTAGTTTTTTTAATTAGACCGAATAGTCCGATTTGCCTGATTTTTACCCGACAGCGCGACGCAAAGGAGGGTAATGTGTTTATCAGCCTATGTATGTGGGTTTGTACCTTTGTGGCACTATTTAGACCAAACGCGTGGGCCAATTTTGATAAATGATACGTCGTTGGATTTGTCATGACGGCGCCAGTGTCATAGAAAGTATAAAAAATTGGAAAAATCAAAATGGCCGATTTTGGACGCCATAACGTGAAAAAGAAAAAATGAAAATCGACAAACTATGTCAAATGGGGTATCGTTGAATAAATATTTAAAAATCATTTATAGGTTTTTCATATCGTTTTTCAATAAGAATTACCGTTTAGGATCTATAACGATTTAAAGTTGGTTTGTAACGATTTTCACTTATATAGGCTTTTAATGCGGAAATAGTTAAATTTTTATGCAAGTGAGATATATTATATACAACTAATGAGAAAATAAATAAACAAATATAAATATCTGACCCTAACTAAAAAGTGTTAAATAAAATTAATTAATAAAAATAATAAAAAACCCCACTGCTTAGTAAAAACTGAAAAGAAAAAAACAAGTAATAGTCGGGCAGAATTAGCCGATTACAGTGCTTCAATCTGGGAAATTGTAACCAGCAATTAAAAACGTTTTTTCTAGAGATCTTTGCGTAAGTATAAACATATTCATTTTGTACAACTTTAGAGTTGCAGCGCGGCTGTCAAAAAATATGTCCAAAACTGTCAAAACAGGTTTTTGCGATTTACCGGTAAACTACGCGTCTGGCGGTAAAAAGTATATGTAACAAAAAACCGCAATGAAAAGACAAACAAAATGAGTTTTATTGAGTCCCGATCGGTTTGGTAGTTTTTGCGCAATCCGCAAATGTGGTACCCTAGACGATGTTGTAACAGGTAATATTAACCTAAAATAGGTAGGTGGGGCACGTTAAGTTTAATTTTTTTTCTTTTGTACGTCTAACTTATAGAAAAGAGAAAAAAAATGTCTAACCCTTAGTTTTTTACAGAGAACTTTTTGTTTCAATAAATTAATTATTTTTATTATAGGAAACGATCTTATCTTGTATAGGGGGTTACAAATAGAAATAGCGACATACGAAAGTGATGTGGTACGAACAAAGTAATAGTGACGAGGATAGAGAAAGGAATGTTGCGGTTTTGGACATGTATGTCGAAAGAATAAGTGAAAAAAGATTAATTAAAGAAATACACAGTGTGTAGCGATAGCCCAGTTGGTAAAGAGCCAGACTTGTAATCCGAAGGTCGCGGGTTCAAATCCTGGTGCGGGCCTGTACCACTAAATTCGTCTTTTCAGATTTATGTACGGATTTCTAATTATCACTTGCTTAACGGTGAAGGAAAACATTGTGATGAAACCGCCCAAGAAAAATTCATTTTCGAAAGTCGATCGGTCCACCAACCCGCATTAGGCCATAGATAGTGGTGGACTATGGTCTAAATCCCCTTTGTGTTTCGAAGGGAGGCTCGTGCCCCTCGGTGGGGACGTATATGGGCTGGTAAAAAAAATTGTGTGTAGTTGTAAAGTTGTAGTGGCCCTAGGCGAAGCTACAAGAGGGCCACACATCAGGTTACCACATGCGTGTACTCTGTGCGGTTACGATAAGTACCGTTTTGCAATAAAAATAGGACCTCTGAACTTAGACTACATTGGTGACGTTTTTACAAAGAAAAGGCCCTTTTATACAGGGTGTTTGGTGCATCGTTTGCCAAATTAAATAGGGTGATTGGAGGGGTCTTTGGCTACCTCTTCAGCCCCCACAAAAAAATCTTGGTCCAACTGAATTTTTTATGCGGATTTTAAATATTTTTGGGTGAAATTTTGTAAAAGTCTACATATAAATTTTAATTTAAAAAACACTGTTAAGTCTAGCTTATTATTATTTTTTAATATTTAATTTCTAACGTTGTACGCTTCTATAGAAACCAAAATTACTCGCCAGCAACATCTAGTTTTTTTTTACTGACCTGCAAAGTTTTTTTAAGTAAAAATAAAAAAACTTTAACGTCAACTTTCGATTCCAATTAAAAAAAAACTAAAGGTGATCATGCTCTTCTTTTTTTAAAAACATCCCTGGACTGTCCCCTTTCTAATGGTATGCAATATGCTATGAAATGTTATTAGTAACATCGCTAATGAATTTATTTTCTGGACACAAGTTTTTGAGCTAATAAAACACTCACAAGAAAAGTAAAAATTTAAAATGTTGTGGGTTTTACTCGAAATAAAAAAAAGATTGCATTTTGAAAATGTATTTCATAATTTTTTAAGTATTTACAAATCCTGCTCAAAAGTCCGAAATCCTTTCAAAGAAAGTTTAGTGTGAACGTTTGGGCAGGAGTGATTGGGAATCAGGTAATTGGACCGCATTACCTGCCCGATAACCTCAATGGTGACAATTATTTGGACTTCCTGCAAAATGCCACCTTCATTAAATACAGGCACCTCGGCCAATAATTCCGGGTATTTTCCAGGAAGTCCAAATAATTGTCACAATTGAGGTTATCGGGCAGGTAATGCGGTCTAATTACCTGATTCCCAATCACTCCTGCCCAAACGTTCACACTAAACTTTCTTTGAAAGGATTTCGGACTTTTGAGCAGGATTTGTAAATACTGTAAAACTTATGAAATACATTTTTAAAATGCAATATTTTTTTTATTTCGAGTAAAACCCACAACATTTTAAATTTTTACTTGCCTTGTGAGTGTTATTAGCTCAAAAACTTGTTTTTATTTCACGTGATGAATATTAGAAAAATGCGACTAAGTCCAGAAAATAAATTCATTAGCGATGTTACTAATAACATTTCATAGCATATTGCATACCATTAGAAAGGGGACAGTCCAGGAATGTTTTTAAAAATCAAAAGAGCATGATCACTTTTAGTTTTTTTTTTAAATTGGAATCGAAAGTTGACGTTAAAGTTTTTTATTTTTACTTAAAAAAACTTTGCAGGTCAGTAAAAAAAAAACTAGATGTTGCTGGCTAGTAATTTTAGTTTCTATAGAAGCGTACAACGTTAGAAATTAAATATTAAAAAATAGTAATAAGCTAGATTTAACAGTGTTTTTAAATTAAAATTTAAATGTAGACTTTTACAAAATTTCACCCAAAAATATTTAAAATCCGCATAAAAAATTCAGTTGGACCAAGATTTTTTTATGGGGGCTGAAGAAGTAGCCAAAGACCCCTCCAATCACCCTATTTAATTTGGCAAACGATGCACCAAACACCCTGTATATACGCGAATTTGACGAGTGTGTATGTAGAGGTAATGAAGGATTGTGTTTGGTTTGTAAGGGGCCGTCCATTAATCACGTGAGGCTCGAAAGGGGGGGAGGGGGTTTAGCAAAAATCACGAAATATCACAAGGGTGGAGGGGGGTGTAGTAAGATATCACGTGTATTTATTTTTTCGTAAAACGCGCGATTTCTAAATCGAAAATCGGCGTGTAGTGTGGCTTGATGAAACCGACGTTAATCTTCAACAAAGCACAGTGCCAACAACTGACTTGCAAGATGCTTATCCAGTTATTAGTGTTGAAGAAAGTCTTGCTAATCCGTGGTCCGAGGACAATGTACATTAAATATGTTTATGTACTAGTACAATATATGTTTTTCGCATGATTACACCATTCCTTTAATATTCCATGATTTTATTCCAGTCAAAAACAACCTGCAAAGTTTCTGTCTGGACATTTTTTTTAATTATAAGATGGGTTAACTCTTGACCTCAATCTTGACCAAGGTCATAGATGAGGTCGACCATGGAGCGAGTTAACCCAGAAAATGCCTATAAAGGCACTGGTACTCCTACGCACAGACGGAACACAGCAAGCTGTTTGGCGTCGGACTTCGGTAGGAAGGTGGTCGCGAACCAGACGGCCCTTCACAGAGCCTACCACACCGCATGAGACCATAGGACGCCACCTCAGATTCAGAACAAATTGAGGTGTCGTTGCCTGGGGTGGATTAATAGGAGGCAGGTCTCATTTCTGATTCCTTAGTCGCCTCTTACGACACCCATGGAACGAAATGGGGTGGTGTTATTCTTAACCGATCACCACATGGTTAAAAATCATGGTTATGATCATGGTCCTTTATTTCAGAATAAAATTAGATTATACTTTGTACCTGTATTTAAAGATAATATTCTAAAAATTTCAAGATTCTTTGTAGATACTAAAAAATACACGTGATTTTGGGTGGGGGAGGGAGGGTTAGTGTTAAACCTCCCCAAAGGGGAGGGGGGGTTGAAAAATGCTAAAAAAAACATTACGTGATTAATGGTCGGCCCCTAACGGTATACAATCTGTGGCAAGCCTACCTCAAAGAGACTGAGTCGTGAGCTTATGTATATTATGTATGTACTTGCATATAAAAGATTTCTAGAAAACAGCTCGAATGATTTTGATGCAATTCATGGTTAAGGAATTAAATATTTTGGGCCGACAAGTCATTTTATTACTTCATGCAATTTTAGGCAAAAATAAGAAAATTATTAGTTCTAAAAAACCGACAAAAGATGGCGATAAAGAGCTCGAGCTTCGGTTCGGTCATCGATTTTTTTTATTATTAATATTTACTAGCTTTTCACCCGGGACTTCGTCCCCGTGGGATTTCGGGAAAATTATGTAGCCTATGTTCATCGGGGATAATGTAGGATTCTAATGGTGAAAGAATTTTTCAAATCGGTCCAGTAGTTTCGAAGCCTATTCAATGCAAACAAACAAACAAACAGTCAAATCTTTACTCTTTATAATATTAGTTTAGATAACACAAATCAAAACGGCGCCGGCGGCAGGAGTGGCGGCGAGAATTTTTTTAATTTATATTTTTGTATGGCTGCCCCTTTTGCAACACTCTAACCGACAACTTTATTAATGTATTGTTAACACTACTATTACGAATAACTTGTATATGACATGCGTTTTCGGGAACTTTGGTAACTATAAAGAACGACCAACTCGCTCGGGTGCTTGTACAACGCCGGAGCACGTAGCTGCAGAATAAAATTTACATGATCCGGTAGTCCACTACACGAGGTCCCGTAGTGCGAGTCCCGCTGTGTGGCCGCTGTCCGTGGGGTCACGTGCACTCATCACGTCTCCCGCCCCCGCGTCCCGCGTCACTACACCTCCGTCCACGTCTCGCGGCGGCTCGGCTCACACTGCCGCTCAGCGCGCACTCCCTGCCGCTGCCCGCTCCAACCCCCCCCCCCCCCCCCGCACTGCCCTCCGTCGGAAACTTTGCGCCGCCCTTACTATACATTAGCTACCACATTTTATCATCCTCGCATCTTCTCAAAGCTTTCATAATCTCAAACTTAACTTATGTTAATTAACATCCTTAACCTTATTTTTATCTAAATTTAATCATACGTAAGCTTATCATTATTGTTCATTCTCTAATTTTTTGCTCCACTTCTTTATTATTTGAAAAGTTGATGCCGACATGATCTCTGTATCATTAAGACAATGCAATGTCTGTCTGTCTAATGTAGAGAGGTGAGTGGATGTGTCCTAGGCCTAGGCTTAGCCCGGTATCGACCGACCGGGGGCGTAATGCGGGGCGGGGGGCGGGGCGGCAGCGAGTGGTGACGTCACGCACGGTGCGTGCCACACTCCGCACTCGCTCGGCGCTCGGCTCGCGGGACGGCACATACAGCACCACCACATCACAACACGACGCGACATCGCTACTAGAAACACGCTGACCACTAACTTATATATTCTACGCTATAATACTGTTCGATAAACAATCAATCAACTGAAAGATTTGAAGCTCTATTTGTTAAATTAAACTAATCATATTATGCAAGTTGCATTTTAACAATCAGTTAAAATGATAAACTTGAAAAATAGTATCAGTTGGGGCACGACCGTCATTACATTTTTATTTAAAATGTTTTTAAGCTTTTAAATATCAAACAGAAAATATTTCGAAATTACACGAATATCATCTCTGTACCAATAGAAATAAACGAGTAATGTCTAGTGTCACTCATCCTCTTGTTGTATGTAAGTGGCCGGCGCCGGCAGCCAGCGGGCCGCTCTCGGTCCACTCGACAACTATTTATTGCCGGCGTCGTATAATATCGCGTCCTATCGAGGAGTTCGAAGCGGAGTCCCGTCGAGTGCCGCGGCCCGCGGAGCACGAGGCGGACTCGAGACTCCACTCACGTGTCAAATGTGAGGCACTCGTACAGATACTCGGATACTTAGTTTCACTTGGAGTGTGCGAGGGGGCGGGTGGGAGATCCTGAACACTGTAGTTAGATAGATAGATGATAACTTTATTCACTGCTATTACAAGAAAACTTTTCATAATAATCTTATAACTGTAAGTAAAACTACAATTACATTATACATAAGTAAAGCAGTGAAAGAGCGCTGCCTTTTTATTTGAAGTAGTTGTGAGTGGCGGTGGTCGGTGGTCGGTGGGCGGTGGGCGGTGGTCGGTGCGCTCGCCGTAGTCGGTTATGTCAACGTGGAAGTAGCTATACATATACCTACATAAGTAATACTAATTATAAATAAATAAATTTCAATTATGTAACTCGTCACCCATCAGTATAAAGTGCCACAAGAGACCTATGTCGAAGGTGATACGGGATTTTAATGAAGATTTTTTCAATCAGGTGCAAACAGTTTTACTCACCCGATGGTCACAACGCATTGTTCGGTGTAACCGAACACCTCATTTCCTTACGTAATTATGTACTTACACGCGGTTCCCGCCGCGCTTTACATATTTAGTGCATTTTTAGCATCCAACGAGCTAGGTGCATTCACACATTATATTTAGTTTGGGTGATTTGAAATCGCGAATAAATAACATTAACATAACAAAGTGATTTTACATTTAACCAACCGCAACCTCCCCCAACATTGGTCCTTCGAGCATTTTTGGTGTTTTTGGTGAGTTTCTTGTGTGTTAGCAATCGGTCCCGCGGCCTCCCACAAGCGGGTCTCACCGCGTCGGATTGAGAAGGTGCTTCAATCACACGAGTGCTTGCTAGAGCATCAGAGCAACCAGCTACATATCAGGGGGAGTGCGGTCAACGCTGGGAGTGGAGAACAACAACAACATAAAAACATTTATACAACATAACAACAATGGAAACTCTTCTTGAAAAACAAGCTGAGTTGGCGGATGCCATCGAGAAATTGGTGAACAACTTTAAGAAGGAGAGAACAGAACGCAGGTCTGCTATCGCTGGAAAGAAGTTACAGGAGTTACAGGAGCTTTTTCGCGATTTTCACGCTAATCATCTCATTCTTAACCAGTACGAAGAACAGTCACATGAGTATTATAAGTCGAACTATTACGCTAACACCGAAAGGTTTTATTCTGAAGCAGTCATCTACATAAGGAGTTTTGTGAAGCAGGAGCCTGGACCGGAGCCGAGGCAAAAACAAGATCCATTATCAAAATCGCTGGAAGAAAAACTGCGAAAACAAGCTGCAAATTATAAGGCCTTTCAACGAACAATTGATAACATAGATGTGGAGATGATAACAGAAAAATGGGAGTTTGAAGATACACTCAAAACATTGGAAACGCGCTGGACAACTATTGATACTATGCATTGGGAAATTGAGAGCGAGTTAGAAGGAAAAACAGATAAGGAGATGGAGGAGTTTTATAATCAACACGAAAAACAGTACATTAATTTAAAAAAAGCTATCAACTCGAAGATGTGGTCGGAGAAACATAGAGTTAAAACTACACCGCAACTAGAAGTCCCATGCTTTAACGGCAATTACAATCAATGGGTATCATTCAAGGACCTATTTACAGAGGCTATACACAACAATCCGTCTCTATCAGGGGCACAAAAAATGCAGTTCTTGAAGAGTAAGGTTCGCGGAGAAGCAGAAAGGCTCATTCAACATTTACAGATCAGTTCGGATAATTATTCGGTGGGTTGGGACATCCTGAACCATCGATACAACAACAAAAAACTTATATTTACTTCTCACATTAACAACATTCTAGACCTACCTATTATGAAACAACAAGCATCAAATCAGATAAAGAAAATGCATGACGTCACTCAAGAAAGCATCAACGCAATCAAAAACCTTGGTGTCGATACGAGCTCGTGGGATCCCTTGATTGTTCATATCTTGGACCTGAAACTTGATACCGACAGCCATTCAGAATACATCGACTCTTTAAAAGATCGCCGAGAACTGCCTACCCTCAAGGATTTTTTGGATTTTTTGGAAGGGAAGTTTACGGCACTCGAAACAACGCGCAAGGGTGGTAACATATCTAACCAAAACGAACAACAAAAACAGTCATCGAATCAATCAAATAATTCCAACAAAGGAAATAAGGCGATTGCGAAATCAACATTCAATGTGACCCGGATCAAATGTCCGTCGTGTAATGACAATCACGGACTTTACAACTGTAGAAACTTTTTAGATTTATCGAATGAGCAGAAACTTAAAACCGTCAAGGAACTCAAGGTTTGCATAAATTGCCTATTTAGTCACCAGGGAAACGAATGTAAATCAACTAAAACATGTCGTAAATGTACAAAGAAACATAGTACTATATTACACGATGCACTCAACAAATCCGGATCATCAGCAAATAGTACTAACTCATCCCGGCAAAATGAAAATAACAACAACGCAAACGTGTCACAACTACAAAACAACAACAACTCGGCCGAAGTTTTGCTTTCGACTGCTATAATCAATGTGAAGGGAGCGGTTGGTGAATTTTTGAGAATGAGGGCGCTAATAGATCAAGGCTCTCAGATTTCATTAATAACAGAACGAGCGGCGCAACAGTTAAAAATCAAAAGAGAAAGGTGTAAGGGAACAATTTTTGGCGTAGGGGAGAGACTTAACAACGGAAAGGGCATGCTTAACATTGAATGCCAGTCGGCCTGTAACGACTACGAGTTTCAGACTGACGTCATTATTATGAACAGCTTGATTGGGAACCTTCCTAACAAAACACTGCCTAAGCCCGATTGGGCCTACATACAAAACATAACATTAGCGGACCCGGAGTTTTACATCAGCCGCCCAGTTGACATTTTATTGGGCGCTGATATTTATTCTAACATTATTCTTGGAGGAATAATAAAGGGAGATATGAACACGCAACCCATAGTACAGCAAACTCAACTTGGTTGGCTTTTATGCGGAAATGCGACCTATAAATGCAATGTACTATTACATAACTTGGATGAAATCAAACAATTTTGGGAAACTGAAGAGATAACCGAGGAGTCATGTTGGTCGGTGGAAGACCAAGATTGCATAACATTTTATAACACTACAACGCATAGAAAAGAAGACGGGCGCTATGAAGTAAGATTACCGCTGAAGGGAGATGTCAAAAACAAGTTGGGTTCCTCAAAACATACCGCATTAGCTCAGTTTCGTAGTTTGGAAAAGAAGTTTCAAGGACAGCCGAAACTAGCGAGCGATTACAAGACTTTTATGAGCGAATACAAAACAATGAATCATATGACACCATCATACGGTAAGGAGACACCGGAGTACTACCTGCCACATCACGGTGTCGAGCGACTTGATTCGTTAACAACTCAGTACAGGGTGGTGTATAATGCGTCACATAAGACAAACAGAGGGTGTAGTCTAAACGATCTCATGCATACTGGACCAAACCTTCAAATCGATTTACAAACACTACTCCTACAATGGCGAAAATATCGTTATGCCTACACAGCGGATATTGAAAAAATGTTTAGAATGATATTGATTAACAAGGATGACCAAAAATATCAAAAAATATTTTGGCGCGACTCACCAGAACAACCAATGCAAACATACTGTTTAACAACTGTAACATATGGAACGCGAGCAGCACCATTCTTAGCAATGATGACGTTAAGGAAGCTAGCAGCAGATGAGCGAGAGAAGTATCCAGAAGCAGCGAGAGTAGTGGAGACAGCATTTTACATGGATGATTTGGTATATGGAGCAGACACGATTGAAGAAGGAAAGAAAATGATTTCAGATTTGGATTCACTAATGAAACTGGGTGGATTCAACCTTAGAAAATGGTCCTCAAACGAACAGAATATACTTGAAGATGTCAAAACGCAACGTAGCAAGTCAGAAAATAGTATTTTCAATTTTAAAACAGAAAACATATCCAAAACATTGGGTCTCAGTTGGAACTCAAACAATGACAATTTTACCTATCAATACAATACTACCAACACTACGGAGAATACAACCAAGAGAACTCTTTTATCTGAAATATCAAAATTATTTGACCCACTAGGGTGGCTGGCCCCCCTAACAACAAAACTAAAACTACTATTTCAAAAATTATGGAAAACAGATTTAAAGTGGGACGATCAAGTTTCTGACGATGTATACCTAGAATGGGTGAAAATAAAAACAGAGCTAAACATTATAAACCAATACGAGATACCGAGATGGATAAGATGCCGTAAGAATGACGTCATTGAGCTGCACGGGTTCTGTGACGCATCCATTGAAGCTTATGGATGCGTGGTGTACGCTCGAGTTCAAGGCCAGACAGAAACAGTACTAGTTGCCGCTAAAACAAAACTAGTTCCACACAAGAAGGCGTTGACACTACCTCGCCTTGAGCTAAGTGGCGCTTACTTACTATCTAAGCTAATGAAGAAGATAAAAGAAGCATTCTCCCAACATCAACTCAACATCTACGGCTGGACGGACTCGACAGCAGTACTTGGATGGTTACAAGGAGAGCCAAGTCGATGGAAGCCGTTCGTAGCCAATAGAGTAGAAAAAACAACAGAAATCATGGCGAGTACATGTTGGCGTTACGTGAAGTCTAGTGAAAACCCCGCTGACGCCGCTAGTAGAGGACTGTATCCGTCACAACTAAAGGATTTCGAACTATGGTGGAGAGGGCCAACATGGCTCACAACATTCAACAGCAACCTGAAACAAACAAAAACATATAAAACAAACCAGGAAAGAAAGGTGAAACAAGTTAACGCTACTCAAAAACAAAATTCAAACATAATCGACGAATTACTAAATAAACACAGCTCATTCAACAAAGTTACACGAGTCGTGGCGTGGATATTAAGGGCAGTTGCACTAAGGCGCACACCGATGCCGAGCTTCCTCACGTTACACGAACTGTCCGCGGCAAAATTGCTGATCATCAAACACGTGCAACATGACGTATATGGAACGGAAATAAGACAATTAATAAAAGGTGGCAAGATTGAATCGAAAAGCAATTTACTCAATTTAAATCCATTTGTTGATAGTAACGGAGTTCTGAGAGTCGGCGGGCGCCTAAACAACGCGAACATTAACAACGAAATGAAACACCCGAAGATCATCCCACGGGATCATCGCCTCGCTGAGTTACTGATAGATGAAGCACATAAACTTACCTTTCATGGTGGACCTCGCTTGACATCAGCCAACCTCAGGTTACAATACTGGATTCCGGGAGGAAACAACATTGTCAAGAAACAGCTCCGCGGTTGTGTAACTTGCAGGAGGAACGCACCTAAACAACAAAATCAACTAATGGGGGACTTACCTCCCGCACGTACCGAGCCTGCCCACCCCTTTTACCACACAGGTGTAGATTACACTGGGTTCGTGGATATAAAAATGAACAAAACCAGAAACGCTAGAACGATGAAAGGATACATTGCATTGTTCATCTGTATGGTTACGAAAGCCATACATTTAGAACTTGTAACAGACTTGAGTAGCACGGCCTTCCTAGCCGCACTGCGTAGGATGTCAGCCCGGCGGGGAGCCCCGGGACATTTATACAGTGACTGTGGAACTAATTTCGTAGGAGCCAATCGGATTTTGAGAGAAGAATATGAACAGATACGTGAAACATTTGATAACAATTTTCTAGGAATTTTGGCCAACATGAAGATAGAATGGCACTTCAATGCTCCTTCTTGGCCCAGCGCTGGAGGACTCTGGGAGCGTGCGGTGCGAAGCCTGAAGTACCATCTGAGGAGAGTGGTTGGTGAACAACGGTTGACGTTTGAAGAATACTCAACAGTCTTGGCACAACTGGAGGCGTGCCTTAACTCAAGACCACTTTGTGCGTTAACTGAAAATGTCGACGACCTTGACATCCTAACTCCAGCCCATTTCCTCACTGGTGGGCCAGGAAACACGGTGATACAAACAGTAGAAGACGCAAGAACAAGATGGAACCTAACAAAACAATTATTTGAACAAATATGGAAGAAGTGGAAAACTGAATACCTAACACAATTAACAGCAAGAAACAAATGGTTAACACCCCAGAAAAACATTCAAATTGGAGATTTAGTTATCATACAGGAAGAAAACATACCAGCAGGGAAATGGCCAATGGGTAGGGTGACCGAGTTACACCCAGGCCGCGACGGACATGTACGTGTGGTTACATTAAGAACAACGAACGGTTTTATCAAACGCCCCATAGTAAAACTAAGTTTACTACCAATACGCAAGGAGATAATAGTGGATGAAGGATCGAAACATGATACACAAAGGAAACGAACAAAAAGAAACACAATTCCTAAAGTACAAAACGTCATCATGGCCACCCTATTCTTTATGACATTCATAACAAGCTCACACGCAGCTAGCAACATAACGCCAGTGAACAATCAGACTCTTTATTTTGATCCATTATCTAAATTGCAACTTCTAAGAGATCAATGGACCATAGTAGTCTATTACGATATGTCTCCATACTGGGAAGGAACGCAAGCATTTGAAAAACTACAAAACTATTTAGAAAACAAATGCGACAACATGGGAGTGAGTAGTAAATGTAACATGATCACGCCACAGCTACGTCACGAGTTCACCGAGTTACAATACTACAATCAGCTGTTGCTGACACAACATTTTAACGAACACTCTAGGCAGCGTCGGGGTCTTATCAACGCGGTGGGCTACGTAGCTAATTCTTTATTCGGCGTACTAGATCAACACTTCGCAGAACAGTACACGAGAGACATCGAGCTTATAAAACATAATCAAGCACACTTGAGGAACTTATGGAACAATCAAACATCGGTTATGGAGGCTGAATATAACTTAATTAAACGAACCGAAGAAATTATGTCTAAACAACATAAAATTATAAATAAACATCTAAACAGTTTGGATAAGGCAGTGAACACACTGCAGCAAGGTTTAAATGAAGTAAATGAAGAACAGGACTTCACATTTTCTGCTATAACAGCAACCAGCATTCTGCAAAACTTAAAGAATATTCAGAACATGATGTTGAACACGATATCTGACATTTATCAAGGTCAATTTAACTTACATCTTCTAACGCCGAAACAACTTCAAGATCAACTCAGTACTATAACTGGTTTACTACCAACTGATATAAAATTACCCATTGAGAATGTTCATACTGACTTACGATCTATTTACAAAATCATGAGTATAAGAGCGCGTATGACAGAGAAATACTTTTTATTTGAAATAAAAATCCCACTGATTGGACGCGAAGTATACGACCTGTACCACGTTCTTACAATTCCTAAACTACAGGAGGAAAACATGCTGACAATTACACCGATCTCGGATTATTTAGCGATAAACTTACAAAAGGACAGCTATTTTCCTGTTACAATGGACGACTTACAAAAATGCATTTCAAGAGGCAACCCTACCACAGCCTTTATGTGCGAAGCAACAAAACCTATCTACAAAATAAAATCTGACAAAGATTTTTGCATACAAAATAAAAACAATGAATGTAAAACAAGCAAAGACACGTGCAAAAACGAGTGGAGCAGCCTAACAAAAATAAATTCTTACTTATACTTCTGTTGCAAGCGATGCCTTATGCGAACAATATGCGAAGATCGTATTACATCGCACCAGCTGATTGGCGCTAACGTCATCACCGTAGACAAAAACTGCGTCATAAAAACAAACGAATTTACTATACATTCACATACTTACTACCAAAGTCACTTGGATGTTAAGTATGAAATACAAACTGCATCTATAACACCAATTAATCACATCATCAACATAACAATTGATCAAGGGAATGTGGAAAATAACATAACTAATTACGAACACTTATTTAAGGAGGTAGAAACACAACTTCAACAAATCAAGGAGAAAGCTACTATTGAGAACGAAGAAACGCTTTCTATCCACGATATACATCATTACACATTAATTTATGGGATATGTGGAGTCTTCATTGTGATGAGCATCGTATTGGCCTGTCGTCGAGTTCGTCGTAGCTGGAAGACAACCCCGTCAGTTCCTAAGGCTAACAAGGAAAGAGACAACGACTGTGACATTGAAATGCAAGTGATTAGGGACAATGAGAAGCCAGTGTTTCGAAAATTAGTTTTTAATCATGATTCTACTATGTAACATTACTAACATTATTGTTTTATCATCTTGTATCATTTTTCATTACTAACATAACTCTTTTAACTCATCTCAGGGCTCATCTCTGCCGCCCGGGAATATGTTCGGTGTAACCGAACACCTCATTTCCTTACGTAATTATGTACTTACACGCGGTTCCCGCCGCGCTTTACATATTTAGTGCATTTTTAGCATCCAGCGAGCTAGGTGCATTCACACATTATATTTAGTTTGGGTGATTTGAAATCGCGAATAAATAACATTAACATAACAAAGTGATTTTACATTTAACCAACCGCAACCTCCCCCAACAGCATTGTAGGGTACTAAACCTGAGAGATGCGTAATTTTTTTAACACAATATTGAACGGTTTCCGTCCTACAGTAATATTGTCCCCTCCTTTCAAATAAAAATAATTTCTCAGCAACATCAATTCTGGTATTAACCTATAGGCCCGTGGTTTCTGTATGGCCATAACCATGAGACACTATAGATACTTACTCGGAGAACGAAACGACAACTGAAAAAAAGAAAAACGACAAATTGCACATTTTTGTTTAGAGCTGTGGACGCTAATGGACTATGAGGTAATATAGTGTACCGTAGAACTTCTACGAGGTTCATCTATTGTGTTGTGTATCCCCGGTGTATGATGAGACGGTTGAAGGCTCGCAGCCGCACCGCCCCGCGCCCCGGTGCAGTACGCGTAGAACCACAGGACGTTCTGCCCACCCCGACAGTGTATGGATGGATGGAGATATATAATGGTGCAGTTGTCCCCGCTCACCAGTCGTTTGCTCTGTTCTTGTGGTATCCATGATTGCATAACTTCTATTAAAGGATTATTACCGTTTATGATAGTAAAGATAACAGAATTCGCTAAATAATCAGAACAAAACATACGAAATAAATACTGCATCAACTTATAGATACACGAATGTGATGACGATAATTTCATGGAAATTATAGAGATCACATTCGTGCATCTATAAGTTGATGCTGTATTTATTTAGTACACGTACCTAACGTACAAATAGTTTGTATTGTTATCGTTGTAATAGAGTGGTGTCGGTGTGATAATGCGGCACGTACTTCCTCTAAAAGGGTTCTTTAAATATTCACAGAGTATTGTTGCGCTAAGATTAGACATCACTCCCCTCCACCCCTCTTACCCTTGTCGTCGCCTTACCCCCGCCCGCCTTGTACCGGAGTATCTAGCGTATGTTGTTAACGAGCGAGAGCATTAAAACTACACCTTTTTTCTTATAGCAGATGACTAGCCGACGCGAGCTCGGACCCGCCGGGCAGAGACGAGGCCAGGACCAGCGAAAGCGGCGACGGGGGAGAGGGGAGGGGGTAGATTGACAACAATGCGGATACAAGAATTTTATAATTAACTCGGCTTTATTTCCAAATACCCCTGTAATAAGGTTTTAATGATCTATCGCTCTCCGACAAACGAAATTGTAAATTCGGAGAAAACACGGCGCGCTCTGTAATTACAAGCCCTTCATAAATAATTGGCGACGCGGCGCGGCGCGCTGTACTCACTCCGTTTATATAAATTGTTATAAAATGTGAGCCAGCAGGCGCCGAGATAATCCCTCTCTACAATTTGCTGGAGTCCGCGAGTGAAGTCGGAGTATTTAACTAGCAGTCAGCTGAGAGGATCGAGGCCGGAGGAGCGGGAGGGGGAGGGAAGGGATCATCAAACATTCGTTCCTTGATTGTCGATTGTTTTCCTTTACGCCGGGTAATTCCCGCCGCCTGCTGCCCGCGACCCACGGCCAACATTATCGCCGTAACCTTGCCCCTACCTCGCCCTCGACGAATAAGTGATCATCTTTTTATAATTAATTAATTTGCCTGGTTTTGTATACTCTTACGATAAACGTTAATCACGAACAGACAAACTTATGTTGAAACATCCAGAGGAAAGTTGTTCAATTTGGTGGGTTGATTCACGTCCTTACCAGGGGAGTCACGAGGTGTACACGACGCCGGGAGTTAAGCCGAGCGTTTCAAAATAGGGCCCCGGGCCGTCGGGGCGAGTACTGATCAGTACTTTCCCCAAGGAACATGCCTAGGTTGAAATGTGAAAAAAAATTGCCGCTTCATACAACTTATGCGATCAGCTGATTACCTTAGTACAGAAAGTTGCAATTTTTGAAGAAAAGTTATTCAGTTTCACGGCGAGAATCAGCCATTCAAGTTTCGCTGTCTAATTTAAATCACAATCTGGTCAATTTAACGGTCGGCCCGTAACGTTGATACTGCACGCTCTCCGCTGCACATTGTACTATTCAATCGATGAGATACAAGACTTAAATAATAAAATTTCTTTTTTCCAGTGCTCGCTGTACATCATTCTGGTGCGGCGAGTGAAGCCGCGGGGCGCCGCCTGCATCCGGAGCGGAATTTAATTAAACACAATAAAGCACGGCCGAGATAAATCGCGCGCGAAATAAACTCAACTGAAATGACCGGACGGCGGACCGGGTGAACACCATATGTATGTGACAATATTATAATGCAGCGGGACTGTGATTTTTTTTTACTTTGCAGTTTTATGTAATCTATTTAAAAATCAATGATGATATTGATGATACAAGTATATTATGTCATCCACGCACGCGTTGGAAAGCGTCAAAAAACACCCAATTGGGTTATTTTGCAATAGGTTTCATTAGCATGAAAGTGAACAAAAGATACAGCTCTCGAATTTATCTCGTCTCGTAGCATTCTCGTAGCCCGTAGCAATCCGTAGCTGCGTAGTAAGTTCGTAGCTTACGATTTATTGTCATTATGAATAGGGGCATTGTTTGGTGCTAGTATTATCTCCTCGCGCGTGATGCTGCAACGAGACCTCCCCAGACCATCCCCCCCCTCCCTTCCTCTAGTTTCGTGCGGGGTAAATTGAACCGCTGCCAATTAATAAATCGGCCTCAAGTTTAACGACAGCGGTTAATTATTGCCCGCCGCCACCGCCGCGCTGCGGACGAAACCAAATCCTAATAAATAGAGGCTCTTCCCGCAAACTCTTCCGCGGAGCCGCGGGTGCGGGCGCGGGGCGCGGGGTGTTCCCGCAGCGTGACATTTGCATGCGGAGCGCGGCTACAGCCACCCCCCGCCCCGCCCTACCCCGCCCGCGCCCCTGTGGCGCACTTGGTGGCGATGAAGTGTACAAGCGCCGATAACTTACAGTCAGTATCTCCCTTCGTCCAGCTGTACTTACCTCTCGATATAAAAACTTCATTGAGACGCGAAACTATCACTTTGAATTCAATAGGTAAACTAAAACCCGAAATAAATAAGCAATAAGTAGCTTATGTGAGTCAGCAGCTCTCCAACTTCTTTTTGTTCGTCGCTCACACTCTTATGTGAGTCAGCAGCTCTCCAACTTGTTCTTGTTCGTCGCTCACACTCTTATGTGAGTCAGCAGCTCTCCAACTTGTTCTTGTTCGTCGCTCACACTCTAATGTGAGTCAGCAGCTCTCCAACTTGTTCTTGTTCGTCGCTCACACTCTAATGTGAGTCAGCAGCTCTCCAACTTGTTCTTGTTCGTCGCTCACACTCTAATGTGAGTCAGCAGCTCTCCAACTTGTTCTTGTTCGTCGCTCACACTCTAATGTGAGTCAGCAGCTCTCCAACTTGTTCTTGTTCGTCGCTCACACTCTAATGTGAGTCAGCAGCTCTCCAACTTGTTCTTGTTCGTCGCTCACACTCTAATGTGAGTCAGCAGCTCTCCAACTTGTTTTTGTTCGTCGCTCACACTCTTATGTGAGTCAGCAGCTCTCCAACTTGTTCTTGTTCGTCGCTCACACTCTAATGTGAGTCAGCAGCTCTCCAACTTGTTCTTGTTCGTCGCTCACACTCTAATGTGAGTCAGCAGCTCTCCAACTTGTTCTTGTTCGTCGCTCACACTCTAATGTGAGTCAGCAGCTCTCCAACTTGTTCTTGTTCGTCGCTCACACTCTAATGTGAGTCAGCAGCTCTCCAACTTGTTCTTGTTCGTCGCTCACACTCTAATGTGAGTCAGCAGCTCTCCAACTTGTTCTTGTTCGTCGCTCACACTCTAATGTGAGTCAGCAGCTCTCCAACTTGTTCTTGTTCGTCGCTCACACTCTAATGTGAGTCAGCAGCTCTCCAACTTCTGTTTGTTCGTCGCTCACACTCTTAACAGAGTGGTCATGGTCTCAACTCGCCTCTTTGCATACATCACATCACATCACATCACGTCGATCCAATGCTCTGTGCGACAAAAAGGAAGGACAAATAAAATAAAATAAATAAATAAATAAAATAATTTTTATTTCAGGCACATTAAAACAAATGACATTTGTAGTCCCATAACAAACACTTTTACATAACAACATGCACTGGTAAGGAAGGCTAAGTACAACATGATAACAATTATTGCCATTAATTGTTAGATACTTAGGTATAACAGTGCTTTAAATTTTTGAATGCGGTTCTCATCTATAATTGGGTTACTACTATTTTTTTTTGTAAATTGGTGCCATTTTATTAGAGACTTGGTGTGTAACTCGTTGGTGATTATTGAATTAAATAAAATGAATAACAGCTACTAAAATTTTGATTACATTCCGTAATCGCTGTGAAACTCTCTCGGCTAAACTGTATAGCGTCGGCAGACAGCTTTAAAAGGGCTTTAACTCCTGAAGTGTATTTTTATTAAATTTTCTAATTTAAGTTTCTTTTGTGCGAAATCCAATTGCGAGCGGCACTTCGCCGCGCCGCCGCCGCCGCCGTGACGGGTGGTAGTGCGCGCCCACAGCACCCGGGCCGGTATCTCTTGGTATATCCGCTCTAACGCGACCTTACTTTTTTATCTCAGTTCAATACAATTCTTGGAAAAATGGCGTCCGCAATTGTTTTTTCGCTAAAGTCAGAGCATTTTAATGGAAATTAAAATACAAAATGGCGAAGTCGCCAATATCAAGTAAAACCGTTTTAGGGTTGTAAAAGAACCTCGTCCGTTGACGCTAGCAGGTGAAGATAACGATTTAGGAGCACTAAGATGATATGACCCGCTCCCTCCCACTTTTACAGTACTTGTAAACTGTCAAGACTGTGTTAGTCGGTTCCTCCTCCATCTCTTGATTGTTGACTCTTGTGCTCGACAGCAAAGTTTCGAGTAGTTAGCGCGGTGCGGCGGCGGGGGGGCGGGATGGCGTTAGCGCGGATTAGACATGCGCGCCGGGCCCGAAATTGCCGGCGGCGGCGCGCTGACCTGAAACGGACGGCGGCGGCGGCGCGCTGCGGCGTAGCCCAAGTTTTTTTTGGGATCTATTTTTTTTTAAGTAATGATTACACAACAAAAGCAAAAACATAAAAATCTAAGTTTTTTTATTAGAGTAACTATCTAACTAAATCAAAATCTAAAATTTGCACTCGCAAACGTGAATTTTCGCATTAACGATACAATTTGTACAAAAAAAACAAGTTTTTTAAAGAAAACCATCCTTCTATTCATTCAAAGGAGAACGTTTTCTTTGCATAACTTGTAATTATCGTGAATGAATATAATTTTGTTCACTCTCACAGGGCTCAGTCGCGACCATTTTGCGGTAACGATAAGGCCGGCAACTGAAAACACGCGCCCGCTAGGCGTGCTGGTAGCTGGGATTGCCAGCAAAGCTCTAGCAAGAGCGTTGAGCCATGGAAATGCCTTTTCTTTTTCTTTCCAGTATTTAAGTAAATCTCCTTGGACAACGCCTACATCTCCTGATCTCATAGTAGCCAGGTACTTCCAACATTCTTGTGATATTTTCGCGTCTTCTGAGTCTAACTCTGCGATGCCACTGCTATATTTCCTGGAAAGTTTGGATAGCAAGACTTATCCAGAAGATGTACTTGCAACAGGTTCAGAGGTAGCCGTTGACGTATCTACAAGTCCTCCTGCTACTAGGTCTGATGCCTTTACTTGTTCTTTGATGTAATCTGTCAAAAACGTAGCGCGTGTGGTGTTTTTACGCTCTAAGTAGTTGTCAATTTCACTTAAGCCTGCAAATCTCGGATCTAATAAAGCCGCGACTATAATTTTTTCCGTTATTGGGAACCGTTTATCAAGTTTCGATAACATTTTGTCTTTCAATGTCAACATGATAACGGTTTCTTCATCAGGTAGAGATTTGAGAACGTCTTGGATTTCTGTTCGAAAAACCAAAGCAAGATTTAGAGAGGCAGTCTTTTGTGCACATAGCAATTCTACTGCTTCACGAAATTTTCTTAAAAATCTCACAAGGTCTTCAAGCAAGTTCCATTCATGTTGTTTGATTTTTAAATCGTGCTGTTCGATCTTTGACAACATATTATTTACTGGATCCCTGTTGCATAAATGCAATAAGCCCTCTAGCATTTCAAGCACACTGAGCCAACGAGTGGGCGTAGAGGTTTTTACCTCTAAAAATTATATTCAAATATATTTCTAATTGTAAGATAGCCTGACGGCCATTTAACTTGAATCTTAAAATAAAAACATACTTACAAATCAAAAGAAATATCTTCACTTTCAGATTTTGCTTTTATCAAGCACTCGTTGCAATATACTTGATCAACTAAAATTTTTCTTTTTTTGTTATTCTCTTCAATTGCTATCTCTCCAAAATGCCTCCAACAAAAGCTAGATTTGTTCTTTAAATTAAAAAGGACATTGATAGAATAATCTCGTAGCTTTCCCTGTCCAACATTTGCCATTTTTTCTGCAATTCACTTCGCAAACACAACAAACGCATCGAACGAAGGCGAACGACAAAATGGCGCCGCACGCGGCCGTGTTCACTGCTTGGCCCCTCACCCCCCCTGCCATACTCTTCCCCCGCCCAGTGTTGCCAAACGCCAAAGTTTAAAAAATCTGAAAAATCCAAAGATGTATTTCTAAAAGATCGATTTTTTAATTTGTCAACACCCATAATCAGGCGCGCCGAGTGGCAGACTCGGCGGCGGCGGCGCGGCCCAAGCGCGGCGCGCATGTCTAGCGCGGATGAACGCTCACCGAGTGTCATTGATGTAACATGATTAGGCCGTCCGTTTGTAACGCGGCTGGCCGCGGCAGGTTATCGCACTCCAACCAACGCACCTGTGGTTACCTCTCTACCATCTTACTACATCATAAATAACTTTGATAAAGTTAAATAAATTTAACTCACACACAACACACATTAAGTGCAAACAATGTAAACAACGTTGTTGGCATAGACTTTTGGAAAAAAAGAAATATTTTATCATTGCTTAGTATCCAGTAAATAAAATATCAAAATTTAATGTGATATTTTTACAGACACTTGCCTTTCGAGGTATTCGTATTTCTGGTAGCCAGGGTCAATATTCTGAAGTCAAAACTTCAGTTTCTACTGTGTATCAAAAGTAAATTTGAAATATTTTGCTACGTATATATCTCCTGTTCACGAGAGGAAAAAGTTTAATTGTATAAAAGAACGACGTCGGAAACAAGCGAGCAATTACCCGCGGGCCCTGGCCCCCCCCCCCCCCCCGGTCCCTTTCACCCTACCTCTCGCACCGCATTCACCCTCTAGCACCGCGCGGTGACCGACTATCGAAACCTGTTCGTTCATGTTTGCGCAGTTTATTCTTACATTCCACAGCGTACTCTAAGGTTTACATACTCGTAGGTATTACACCTACAATATACTCTTACATGGAAGCGCACAAAGGTTTAAGGGCGATTCTAAACTGTCTTTCACAGTTTTCTCCTCATTGTATGTATGTAAATCCTTTATTGTTCAATAAATATTCTTACAGAAGCAAAATATGGTACCTAAAATTAAAATAAATTTAAGATACAAAGGCGGATTTATCTCACTAGTAGGGGATCTCTTCCAGTCAACCTAATGAACAGTGAGAATAAATTTTGATGAATAGGCGTGAAGTACAAAAGGATATAGAATAGATACCTAAAGACATATCAATTCATTATTACGTGTTAGACTTGGATGAGTTTTCCTTTCGTCTTTAATTATTTCATTTCGTTTCGCTGTTGAAGTGGGTAGTATAGAGAGTGGTGGTGAACATTTTGTATGTTCTATGAAAATAAGCTATTTTTGACTTTGATGGTGATTGTACCTCGCCACGCAGCGCTGCGCTGGACAAACAGAAGTTCTGCGTGTTCTGTTGATCTACTCCCCCGCCCCCCGGCCCCCCGCTCCCCGCACCTGCAGCCCCCGGCACTTCTCCGTACTGTTCCTTAACCGCGCTGAAACTTTGTCATAATATTATTCCGATTGGCAATTTCACTGATGATTGTTGCTCGAAATACTTATACTTGTGTTTTTGTTCCGGAGAAAATATTTATTTAAGTCTCAGTTGTTTTTTTACACAATACCCGGTAGTACCGGTGGTGGAGAGAGAGGGGTGGCTCATGAACTGTGTAATCCGGTGTTTAGCGCCGTCATACGTCAGGCTGTAGTCTACTTTACACTTTTATTTTAACACTGTCTCCCATGTTTTCTTTTTACAAGCTTTTATTTAGTTTCACCTGTCCCGGTGTCTGTAATGAAATCTTGCAAGTTACATTTGATCCACTTCCCGGTTTCCGATTGAGCTGAAATTTTGCATGAATATGCATAACGCGTGACAATGCAATATTATGATGACATGGAGCTGATCTGATGCTGGAGCTAGAATGTGATCATGGGAACTCTGCAATAAAACGATACAACCCCATCGAGTTTGGGTTCGTTTGATTCGTATTGACGAGTATTTTGATTCTGTATGGCAAAAAACTTGTTTTAAAAAAACCTTTTTTAATTTTAGAGTTATTTTATGCTCAAGTTTATTACTGTTTGCGATCTCTTATGTTTATAGGGAGGTACCTACTTCAGGTATACGGTGTACACCTAAAGTAAATTAATATGGTCTCTGTAAGAAATATTTCTTACAGACCATATTCATTTTCCTGAATACTGCTTTGGAAGCGGAATTTGTTCAATAAGTGATCACCAACTTAATATCGCGGCAAAGAATTAATAAAGCTTTCCTCCATTTCAGAATAATAAAGTGTTCAAAGTTTTAAGAAAAAAAGGAATAATTGAGGGCGCATCGCGGGTGGCGGGTGGCGGACGGCTCGCAACTTATAATGATGTCTGAAGCGGGAGTGCAGACGGCAGCAGGCCAGGCGCGGCACCGCCTGCTGCGAGCGGTACAGTCGGCGGCACACGCGGCAGGACACTACTGCAGGACAATGACACTCACACACACTCGCTTGTTTGGAGACCACTAGTCGATCGCAGTCTTTTTCACCAACTTGTCTGTTAAAAAAAATTTTGGGAACTTATAAACGATCAGAATTAGAACAGCCAGTCAGTTTGTAAATAGTCAGTATATTGATATGACGTGACAGTGTTCACCATATATTATACAAGGTGTTTCAAAAAATCCCAAAAAAAGAAATTCCAAAATTTAATTTTAAAATTAAAATAGTCGCAACTCTAGTAATCAGTTGCACGGTTTGACATCTTTCAAAATGAAAGTTTCATATAATTCATATGACATACTTGTCATATTTGTTAGAGCTGCGCAATAATAAGCTAAATTTTAATTAATTTTGGTTTTTTTGAAACACCTTGTATTAGTTCACCTTATTATTAGTATACCGCTAAACAGCGCTCGCTTAAACACACCGCTATCAGAACGCGATATCATTGCTGATTTTCGCGTTTTACGTTGTTATATCATTTTTTGACATTGGACATGTCTTTTCTTTCGCTTCTGTATAGGCTCAAATTTCACGAAAAAATCACAGATTTCGTGCCTCACACGACTATCGAGCACATTGGAAATGAATCTACGGAATTCGAAAAAACATCGTTCTGACTTTTTGACTTTTTTCAAAAAGGTAGGCTACAGGGCAAACCCTTAACGCAATCGTCTTTGATTTAGGCTCAATTTGTAGCTGACTAAATTGTCCAGAGGAATTTTTGTCAAATTTTTGATATCATTCTTCGTTTCCAAAATATCGAGCACCAAAATCAAAAATTCTTTTTTTTTTTTTACTATTTCGGCCATAACTTTTTTCTTTTTTGGCTTTCTTGAATAATTCTTTTTGCACCATGCAGCTCTCGTAAATACGCGTCTTTCGAGATTTTTTTTTTAAATATCATATCTTTACAACTCTCTGAGATATAAGAGGATTGCACTTTTGTTAACTATTATTTTTTTTAATGAGGAAAATTCGAATGATGGTCTGAATTCAGGGTCAGGTTTTGCTAAGCTGTCCTTTACAACCTGTCTTTAGCATTTACCCAAGTCATCAAACAACCACTCTCCTCCACGCAGTATACAAGAACAATAAGTTTGAAGTTTGAAGGGCGCAGTCAAAAGTGAAGCGACGCGACGCGACGGCGGCGGCGGGCGGGGCGGGGGGCGGAGGGAACTGACAAACTCATCGGCAAGTGTAATAGTTTGTAGTTGCGTTTAGTTAGCGCGGTCGAACTATTAAATTGGGATCTACCCCCCACCCCCCTCAAGGGCTGCTCGACAACTTTCTGAAGTCAAGTATCGGGTACTCTGGAACTTGTTGAACAACAACGCGTGCCCTTTTACCGAGCGTCACACGGCGGCAAATGTTTGCTTTGTGGAGGATATGGCAGACGGTGAGAGTGCTTTTGATTGTGTCGTGCGGCTTCACGCGACTTACCTCAACTAAGATGGTAAACACTTTCATATATTTAATGGAAAAAAATAAATAAACAAAAAAGTATCCGCAACAGGCTTCGTCATACCTAAAAACTAAGACAAAATTAATCAGCAACATGCTTCGTCAGCCCCGAAAAAAACCTAAAAATATATACAAAATTAAAACCCTTGTCGAAAAAGCCCCCCCGACGTTCACCCCGCTCAAAGGTTCCCATGATACTGGCCACATTGCCGCGCTGTATGGCCAACGAAATCCGTTGAGCAAGGTACGTCCTAGAGCGTGGGTCGCCACGGTAAATGGTAAATAGTATCGACAGTATTTACTTGACTTATGAACCTTTTTAGCGCTAAGAGTTTTCGTCAAAAACGTTCACCACACGCCACGACATTAAAAAATAATTATTAATGTCGTGGCGTTCACAACACATTAATAATTAGAAAAAATACAGTTGAATTGGTAATTTTATTTGTCTGATATATCAGACTTTGGTGGTGAAAAGGTTAATTTGAAATAGCTACTCTCTGCATAGTACACTGGGCGTCAAAAATAAGTAGTACAGTTTTAAAATTGCGATTTCTCCCAAACTATAAAACTTAGACCTTTGAAACAAAAAAGGTTAAAAAGAAAATTTAATCTTATTCAATAAAAACTTCATGCATTATAAGAACTTATAATGCTTGACTTTAAAAAAAACGAATAAATAAAAACACTTTTTTTAAACTGTTGAAAGGTGTTGTCTTACTTAGGATTTTTGTGTTTGACACATTCGCTGCTGATAAAGCAATTGTAATTGAAAAGCATAGGTATCTTCAGAGAGTAAATTTGACTAATCATGCCTCTTTCACCAGAAGAATATGCAAGAATCTTAGCTTTTCTCGAAGTGGGCATCAGTATGCGTCGTACTGCAAGGAGGGTGGGTGTAACTTTAAGAACGGTTCAGCGAGTAAAGCAAAGGTACGAAGAGACTGGAAACCATCTAAGGAGACGAGGTAATGGCAGACCCAGGTGCACAAGTACCCGAGAAGATCGCTTTATTGTTTCCACTGTGTTAAGAAATCGACACCTTAATGCAGTTGAGGTTCAGCAACAGCTTCTTCGGACCCGAACAGACTACATCAGTGAGAGTACAGTGAGAAGAAGACTTGCTGAAGCTAACCTGAAGCCTCTAAGACCAGCAAATGGCCCCAAACTTGAGACAGAGCATCGCGTAGCAAGACTACGCTACGCCCGTCAACACGTACAATGGGGCGAAGAAGAATGGGCTAGAGTTTTATTCACAGATGAGTCTCGATTCTCTTTATACACTTCAGATGGACGGCGGAGAGTCTACAGACGACCCGGTGAGCGATACATTCAAGCTTGTATCTCGGAAAGAGTCCAATATGGCGGGGGCTCTGTACACGTATGGGCTGGTATCTCTTCAGAGAGTCGCACAGAGCTTGTGGTAATAGAAAATGGGACTTTGACTGGTGAAAGATATGCCTCGGAGATCCTCAACGAGTATGCAGGGCCATATTTAATAAATATGGGTGATGGAGCCATCCTAATGCATGATAACGCCCGGCCACACACTGCTCACCACGTACAAGAGTACATTCAGGAGGTTGGCATCAACTTGATGGCTTGGCCATCGAGAAGCCCAGATCTCAACCCGATTGAACACGCCTGGGATGAGCTTGGGAGGCTAGTCAGAAGGCGCAGTCCACCTCCTGCCACACTCAGGGCTCTAAAACATGCGCTGATAGAAGAATGGGAAAATATTCCCCAACACCGCCTCCGAAACTTAGTGTTCAGCATGCCAAACCGGATCCAAGCTGTAATTAGAGCCCGAGGCGGCAACACAAGTTATTAAATTGTGAAAAAGTTCCAAAACGTGAAAATTAAGTGGTTGACATATCGTTAAAAATTGATACTTTTTAGTATTTATCTTAATTTTAAGTTTGAAACTTTATTCATGCCAAATAAAATATAACTTTAATAAACTTCGTTAAGTTTACTATAAACTGCTTTTTATTTCATAAGTGTAACTACTATAGTTTAGGAGTAATTGCAATTTGAAAAGTGTACTACTTATTTTTGACGCCCAGTGTATTTAAGTACTCCTACAAAATTTGTTTTTCCAGCGTTCATGAAATTAATCAGGAGCAAAGTTAGCCGCACCAGGTAGTATGTAGTTTGTGTTGGGTGCACCGAGGCGACGCGCCTTCCTATTTATTTTACGTCGCAACTGATTAGACTCGCACTTACTATCTCAAGTAGGGAAAATTTAAATGTCGGTTTAATGCGCTGGAATGAATGGACATCAGAAAGTGGACGTTTCGCGACTCTATCCCGCTCGCAGCAAAGCCCCTCTCTCCCTCCCTACGGCCCAGGTCCTCTGTTTCTAAAGCTCGCCATTCGCTTATAATTGCTCACTTTTCAGCTACACGCCACCCTATCTGCTGATTGATGATTGTTAATTCAATTTTCTATTGAAATACTCTCTACAAATATGAAATGAAACTCTCTACAAACTGTACCCACCTGGGTGCGCAGTTAAAGCTGTGAGTCTTTGCAAGCCGCTTTACACAAAACGTTCCGATGAGACACTTAACGTTTGAATAGAATATTGGAATCGATGTTTGATTAGTGCGTTGTTGTTGTGATGTTTACTCCGAGCGATACGGATATTGCTTTTTTCGTTTTTGACATTGGAAATGTGTTTTCGTTCGCTCCAGAATAGGCTCCGATTTCACAAAAAAGTGCGATCCCCTTACAAGAGCTGTAAGGTGCAAAAAAATTTATTCGAGAAAGTTAAAAACGGAAAAAGTTATGGCCAAAATAGTGACAAAACCTGATATCAAAAATTTTAGAAAAATTCCTCTAGACAATTTAGTAAGCTACAATTTGAGTCTAAAACAAAGATCGGGTTAAGGGTTTACCCTGTAGCCTAACCTTTTTGAAAAAAAATAGAACAAAATTTTTTCTAATTCCGTAGATTCATTACCAATTGTGCTCGATAGTCGTGTGGGGCACAAAATCTGTGATTTTTATTATAGTATCAGCTTGATATTACTTCATATTTTCGTTTTATTGATCGTTTTACATTGATTATTTAGGCTTTCATTTTAATCACGTCAACTGACCTCTGACCCCATCGGTTGTTAATGTCGTATCGTAAATGAGGAACGAGCGGCGCGGCGCCGGCGGGCGGCGGGGTCGGGGGTTCATTTCCGGTAACAATTTAATATTAAAACCCGTCTGTCTGTCACTAATTGCCTCTTCAAATCAGTGAATTTAATTTATTTGGGAAATCGTTCTTCGTTAATAAATCTGCCTGCCATCATATCAGTTGAGGCTGAAACTTCCCACGTGTATTCTATTAAGATTCCCAAGTATATTCAAAGTTTACCGTCGGAAAATTTTAAGACAATAATTAAAGAAAAACATGGTAAAACGGCCATTACAACGCTGCCGTGTTACGTACAACTTATGTATCTTTTTATAGGTCGATTTGAGAAAATCGAGTTCAAAGTTTTAAACATATTTTGCTATTTTAAAGTTACAATTTACATGAATATGGATATATTTCTATGCATATGAGGTCAGAAATAACAGAAGTAATTAACAAGCATTAATTTTTTTTCGGATCTATTGTAGTTTTCAAATTATTCACAAAAAGTGAGTTGGGCATAACCACCGTTCCATACAATGGTGGTTTTGTGTCTGCCTGTAACTAGAGTTACACGAGTTGTGCATGACCACGAGACATTTTGAAAGACGAAACCTATCTCATGCAGGTATACTTACCGGAGATGACCGTTACCTGTAGCTATTGGATTAGATAATTTTATTGTAATTGTTATAAATGGCACCAAACCAGAAAAGAAGTAATACTTTTTCTGCATCATTTCTTTAATGTTTCCTAAGATTAGGATACTTTAAAATCATTTAAAAAAATTAACTGGTTCTCAAACTTTGATTTTGATGTGGTATGGACATATTATTTATGTTGAATATGCGCATAGTTAGAGAAAAAACTAATATGTATTTTTTTGGTTTATTATAAGTTAAACAAACATTTAATTGCCAAAATATTAGATGAGATTTTTAAAAATATTTCAAGAAGATGATAAATAAAAGACGATAGTAAATTATTACGAGTTTTAGAATTTCAAAAATAAAAAGATCTTAGGTTTTACTTTATTACTATTAAATCTAAAAAACCACTGGCTGAACATAGATTTCTGCCGTAACGAAATTAACGAATTTAAATATCATCAAATCAGTATAATCATGCGATATACTATCCAGATCGGAGAAATCTTCATTTGCGTGAAGATCTTCAAAAAAATTGTTTTTCTAAGAAGAGGTTCGCTCTTGACCACAATCTAGCTCAGGGACGAAGATGTAGTCGAGGGTGTACGAGCTTACCCAGGAACTTTATTAAAGAGAGTCGGGTTGTATGAGCCCGGAAATTCAGACCCAGGCAGAGAATTCCATTCCTCAGCGGTACGCAATATAAAAGATCAAGAGAAGCGCTTAGGAATCTCGACAAGGTAAATGGTACCCCGCGGTGCGTCTGAACTTTCGAAAGAAGAAAGGGGCAGCTCATGAGCACACTCCCCGAAGTAAATCTTATAGAAAACACATAGGCAAGCTACTTTGTGTCTATAAGCTAGACTTCGGAGTTAGTTTTTTACTAGCTTTCCGTCATCCTGGCTCTGTGATCCACCGAATCCAGAGCGGCTAGTTGATGGTTGGCCGAATCATCCTAAAGGTGGCTGCAATATTATATGCACGATCGAACCTGTGCCTTATAAGGGGTAAGGAGTTGATCAAGCGTGAAGTATCGCTTGACCTTACTAAGGATGCCCAGCTTTTTGGCCGCAGTTTTGAGCTTTTTGGCTGAAATTCGATGGAGATGGCGAAGTTAAGGTTGCAGATAACTCCATGCCGAGGAGTTCAAGCTTATCGGTGACCGGTAAAGATATACTTCGCAAAGTTGGAGTCAGGTTAAAAGGACTCCGTTTTGCGGATAATAGACACGCTTGTGTTTTGGTGGCGTTAAAACTAACCAGATTAATGCCTGCACATTGGGAAACGAGACCTAAGCCTAAGGTTGAGTTTAATCGCTCTACCATTGTTCCTCTCATTTCGAATTTCATCCCCAGCGGCTCTTGCACTATTCAGATATCTCTCCATGACTGTACCTGTCATCTGCGTACGCAACAACTCCTAGAACAAGCATGTCGTTTATGTGCTGCAGGAAAGAGCCGCAGTCCTTTCTCGAACCTTTGAGGAACTCCAGCATCAATAACTGTGAGGTTATTGGTCAAATGAGCAGCCATATATGACCACTCGGATCAACCGTTCGCTCAGGAAGTCAGCTATCCAACTACAAAAGTTGGCAGGGACGCCATACGCAGGAAGCTTGCTTAGCAGACTTGCTTGCCAAACCCTGTCAAATGCCTTCGAGATGTTGAGTGACACTGCGAGAGCTTCGCCGTGTTTCTCGATGGTTTTAACTTGAGGTTTTAAAAACGACCAATTAGTAGTTGGTAAAAAAATACTCAAAAATTCAAATAATAATATGGCTAAGGACGTTGAAACTCAAGAAACTGCCATCGAACAAAATCTGAAATGATTTATCGAAGAGTTTAGGTATTGCAGCCTTTGAAAGAGTAATATCAAGGCTCTTGAGGTGGAATTGACAGTAATTGGTATTGCTTAAATTAAACAGTAGTTTCGTGTATTAAAAAATATTTACTTTTAATTCCAAAACGGACACTTAATCCTTAGAATCTGAATCTAAGATCTAAGGTTCTGAAATTGCTGCTGGGCTTCCAAAAAAAAATTTAAGTATGTGCGTGTGTGTATTAACTAATAGTTCATCCTAACCTAAAATGAATGGGAGCTTCGGGTATCTTAAAAGTTTGAGAACCAGTTAGATAAAAATAATAATATGAAAAGTATAAATCTGTGTACATCCCGGTGCATGAAAGGGGGGTGGATCCATTAATTTGATAAACTATGGATAAAAAAAATAACTGGTTGTGCCCACGTTGCGACGTCAGTGTGACCACGATGGGTTTCTGGCTTCTTTGGATTTTTTTCCTTTAATTGGTCGATCTGTGACCGCCGATAAGCTTGAACTCCTCGGCAAAACCACCGTTTTTTTCCAAGTTTTTGATGTTACCCTATAGAAAGTGTTAAAAAATACTATTTGCAATGGGTAAGCGTAACTCGAGATAACTGAGATACGCGTAATACGGCAGAATGGGAACAAGCTGCTCAGCTCTAGAGTTATTCCTTATGACTTGACTCATCCGCCGCGAGTGTTCGTGAGGCCATAATGGCTCTCCTTATCACCTGTTATCACTTCCACTCTATTCACCAGCTTCGACATAATACAGGGTTCTTATTACGATTTTTAATTCGAAAAGAGTTTCCGATATTTCGGCGTTGTTGCAAGCACCATGATCACGGATGAACACTCTGCGCTGCGGTGGGAGGGGGCGAAGGACACTATCACTGCTAATATACTATAGGCTATAGACCAGGGGTGGCCAACCGGTCGATCGCGATCGACCGGTCGATCGTGACTGTTAGTCCAGTCGATCGTGGCAAGGCAAAAAAAAAATTCACATTTAAGTTTTTTCTCTTAATATAATTAAAAAAAAACTACATGATTGTGTACTGAACTATGCTGTTTCATTTAAGATTTCAAGAAGTATGTAATTGGTAGATCGCACAGGGTTTCGTTAGTAAACAGGAGATCTTGGGTATAATCAAGTTGGCCACCCCTGCTATAGACCGATTCGTGTATACATAATCCTATTCTGTCACTGGCTAGCCGCTGGCCCTCCAACTGACCCTCTGCCATGGTTTTGCTTTAAGAACAACAAAAAATTAATAATTTTAACTTAATGTACTAGATCAATTAGGTTTACACGCACGCAACAGAGTTAACTTTTAGGTTTTTGTCTGCAAATCTAGTTGAACTCTATCACAAAAAAAAATCACATTGCGACACTGCACCCAAACAATTGAAAAAAAGTTAGGCGTGATCCAGATCAAACATAGCATAGAATTTGTAGTATTCGCGGCAATGACCGTAATTAAAGCGTCGGCGACAGGGTGTGCGGGTTGCGTGGTGCAGTTGCTGCCTGCTGTTTGTTGCTGTAGTGGCACGGTAATGTTAGTGGTTTAATTGCGGCGCGCTGCAGCCGGCGCGGTGAAGCCTCTCGTCATGTCACACACATTTGCAGCTGCAGACAGTTACTAACTCGGGAAAATCTCGAACAAACTTAAAAGGTTAACCGCGAGGATAACTTAGTACCAAGAACATTTTAAAAAGAAGTAGTTTAGAGGGCAGAACATTTCTACTTGACTACTAAGTCTCAGGTGCAAAATATTGTGTGAAATGTGTCTACTGTCTAGTCATAGTTTTCTCACAATATTTGTTATACGATACATCAATGTCAAGTATAAAGAATAACGTACAATAGTGCTCTTTAGATAATATCAACATATTGAGTGTTATTGTTATTACTAAGTGGTCTACTCGTTACCGAGACGGCGAGATGTTCGAACGCGCCGCAGCCGCGGAAATGAGCTCTCTGAAGCGAGAGCAAACACTGTTTACTGAGTGTTTATAGAGCCTCATAACCTCGTGACACCCGGCCTAGTCCCGTGACACCTGGCCCGCAGTTCTGTGTCTGTTTCATCTCGCCCTCCGCCCGCTCCGCTGCTATCTCTTTGTTCGAGAGCACGAAGGAAGCGGGCCGGCCGCTATAATATTGTATCAATTACTTTTTTTTATTATTAACTTTTCAGTAATCTGTGCAGATACTCATTTTATTAATAAATATTTTCGATAGATACGTCTATTAATAATTAAAACAATACGTAGAACATATGTATGAATATTTTAAGTGGTAGTGATACTGCCTCTGGATCGGCGGGTCCTGGGTTCGATTCCCAGTCGGGGCAAATATTTGTGTAAAAATCAAATGTTTCTTCTCGGTTTATGGGTCATGTGTGTGTCCCAAGGGAAACTCTTAGTGTGGACCTTGGAGTGGGTAGCGTTCAACAAAAATAAATTATTGAAAATATAAAATAAATAGATAATACATACATACTTTAGGATTTTTTGAGTAGTCTGGTATGAGTTCCTATAATAAGCAGTTTCATGCACAATGTACCTGACCCAGTCACACCAAGTTGAAATAACGAAATGCATGTTATATAATTATTTTGAAGCCTTTCCCCTAAGACATACCAATAGTAAAGGTATGTCGCTCACACAGGTGTGGTGTGGAGGGGGGAGGTACATTCCGCGGCGTCACGTGGGTGTGAGGACATCGCAATAAAACACGTACACCGCACGACGCGACACACGCGACGAGCAAGTATGTGTAACGACGACGCGCGATGTAATGCGAAACGCGTGTCTTACATAATCCTCTCTGACAAATAGACTGTAAGTGATTTTTAAGTGCACCTATATCAAATTAATAATATTAAAATCATAATTATAAAACAAAGTCCCCCGCCACGTTTGTCTGACTGAACGCGATAAACTCAAAAACTACTGAACGCATTTTCATACAGTTTTCACCAATGGATGGAGCCATTCGAGGAAGGTTTATGTGTATAATTCATTCCCAAAATTCCCACGGGAACGAAGTCCCGGGCGGGAAGCCAGTAATGTACAAATTAAATTACAAGTACAAATACTTGGTTACAGTTGTCAGTCCCGGCTGATTACAATTAAGCGGTTTAAAAACGCTGACACCGAGGCAAGGTTAGTCAAGTACACGACAAGGAAGGGAAAGTACTAACCTACTGAGCCATGAGTCCCGTCACCAGTCCTTCATATCGGCAGTCGGATTAGGCAAGACAGACGGGCCGTAGTCCTGTGCAGTAAGCACACTCTCGCGTGCGGGAGCTTTGATCCTTCCGGAATGGATCCCGCTGCGATGACGGGACTTCCGTGCGCATTGTTTTTTTCTGTTTAAGGAAATGATGGCCACAAATTCTCTGAAAACAATAGCTGCATCGTTGATCTCTTTATCTTCTGGCCAACATTGAGATCAGTATATTTAATTAATAAATAAAAGGAGTTGACCTATAGAAAACCAATTCCAATAAATTTTCTTAAATAAAGTTTCATTCATTCATTCATTCAATAGTGTCCATGGGAGCGCAGGGAGCGGTCATATAATGAACATGTTTATTGACATAAAATTATTGTATCAAATCAGAACAGTCGGTTCTAGCAATTGGTGTCCAAGTTCATTCTTATTTGAACCTTATGACCATCAAGCGCGAAACTTGGGTGAATACCAAATAAGGCAACAAAATGTACAGAAGGAGTTTGTATTTTTTCTCATGTATTACCATTTAAACGGCACGGCCTACAAGACCCATAAATTGTGGTGTGCTGGCGCCGGGAGAGAGGCTGCTCGTGCGACTGCCCGCTGATAAACCATTATTAGCTATTCCATTCCATCTGTGAGTAAATTTTCACGAAGACAGCTTAATGGAGGGCGTCGGACCGCGGCGCGCTTGCAGTGGTAGGAGGGGGGGGGCACTTCCGGTCCGTTACCCGCCAACTGTGGACACTACCGCCGGAGATATTGCTAACGCGGTCCCTTCTGTACATAGTCTTCACTTAAATGGTGACTTGTTAAATTTTCTTCATTAACATTTAAATGTGGCATGAACGAAACAAAGCTTTCAAAAGAAACGGTCTAAACTACGTGTCTCTACTACCCAACGAATACTGCCGTTATTAAGGCTTTTTTACTCAACAACGGTTTAAAAAAAGGCTTAAAAAAACATATCAACGGTGAGTATACATTACTGCGATAGGCTGTGTAAGTTATCCGCGAGTGGTTTCTAACAAATATATGTATAATGATATGGATGTTGTTTTGAGTCGTTCCGCTCGGCGCGCGGGATATTATACTTTTCCTGTTGTTGTTTGTGTTCCGCGACAACAAGCCCGCGGCTCAGCGGGGCGGGGAGGGGGGTAGGATCTGTCACATATCTTCTCGCTAAATGTAACGCCGGAGGGCGGACATGCCTCCCGAGGCGTGTGTTCTGGACTTTGTGACCCGATCTGACGAACTTTGGCTAAGTTTAAATAAACCTAACTATTGTTGGTCAATATTTTATGCATTGTTAAAATGTGTACGTTACAATTCATCTGGGCAATAAAACAATTTGATATTAAAAATATTAGATATCAACACACAGTGCGCCATTTTAGGGTACTCCGTTTACTGTGGCGTGCGGAGAGAACATCAATTTTATTTTCTGTAAAAATACTCTCTGAATAATATTGGCTATCACTATTGACGATTCCATTACAGAACCCACTCTTAGCAAAAAATGTTTATGATTTATTCCTGAGGGGTGACGGTGTCGTCACCTCAACGAGTCGAGAGGCCTCACCTCAACAACGTCTACGTTTATTATGAAAACCGTCGAGTACGTACTGGAGGCACTCATTCAAGAGCCACTCAATAAGAAATCTCATCTTTAAGAATTGTAAAAATCGTATTTTTTAAATATTTGTTTTGAAAGTTAGCTAAACAAGATTTTTCCGAGATGGCTTTCAGAGCAGTGAATATTTATTTACTTACTTACCTATAATTTTCAAATAGAAGCAGAAGTGCTTCCATTCTTTTGGAAAAAATAATTATCTACGCGGTCCACGTGTCCACGAGTTAGTGCCATGAAAGATTTTCATTTCTATATTACATGGTCGCCAACTCTTTATTAACGCTTTAACTAGTTAAACGGAAGGGATCCCCTTGTGGGATAAATCCGCTTTTGTGCCAATACAATGTTACTTTATACTTGTACAATTTAACCACAAATAGTATTTTTTGATGTAAAAGAAAGGGTTTTCATACATACATAAGCAGTCTGCCAAGTGCCGATAGAACCTAGTAGAGGTTAGACAATGCGGACGCGGGGTGCGGGGCGGCGGGGTCCTCGATTCATTACACTGTGTTTGTCGTCGCTTATCTACTTATCTAAACTCTCCCCCCTCCTAACCATACCGGTCCCCGATACAGTGTCCTCCGTGAAGACGTATTGTCTTGTTACTAGTTACTGTAACAAAGCTCCACGCTTCCCTCGCCACGCCACGCCACGGCTCTATATTCGGCGTGTACACTGTAGGCAGGTACACGTGGCTTGCTGTATTACGTTTATGTAAACCCTTTGTCAACAGAATATGTTCTGTGCCTTTGTAATAGACAACTCATCTATTTATCACCACTACTCAAACTATTTATCACCACGATATTTCTTACCATTTACTAGTATATTTCATTGTAATTAGAGCTAGACAGATTTGATATCATAACATCTGACAGTCAGTTTTCTTACTCATCTACTTACTCGTAGGTATGTCGTCAAATATGATAACTGGTTCGGTCAAGTGGTAGTGGCACTGCGTGTCTTGATCGATAGATCCTGTGTCAAAAGCAGATGTTTGTTCTCGGGTCATGGCTGTTCGCGTCTGTCTTTGTGTATGTTCCAAGGGACCCACGATACAAGAGAAAAGCTTAGTGGGTCTTTGAGTGTGTAGCGTTTATTAATTTTAGTATTAATGAGTATAAATAAACTTCATTGCTCCTTCACAATTTGTAGCAATATTATTACATCATTATCGAATTTGATGTAGAAGCAAATAGGATACAGAAATTGTTTGTCTACGCAGGTCGGATAAATAAAATATGGTTTTTAAGATAGCAGAGCGTTTTATTACAGACCTACAGCTTGGTTAGGGTGACCACCGACAAGAGGAAGTGACAACCAGAGAGCACAGGTTACTTATTTTTTAAAGTGGCGTTTCATTAGACGCCAACAGAAATCAGCATAATATTTATTAGCTGCCTCTTATAGATTATTTTCAGGTATAGTATGGTTATCTGCAAAGCGTTGTAACAGCCCCCCTCCCCTCTCGTCGCCCGCCCTCGTCAACTGGTGTGACAACTCTTTTCATCGTGTCGTCGTCGTCCCGCAAACATTGATAAATGGAATCAAATCACCGCTCGGGTAAAAATGTTGTGTGATCTGACGACGGACGGACGGTCGGCCCGACCTATGATAAATATTCTGACCTTCATATCAGCACAAACAATGAACGATACGCAGATTTAATTAAATTCCTATTGTCCCGGTCGCCGCCCCCGCCCCTCACGATACAAATGAAATAAAACAAGCTTTTTGTATTCGCGTGTAGACAGTGGTTGTATCCAGGCCCCTCTTTCCCACTGAGCATCCTGGGCACTTGCCCAGGGCCTCGCGATTAATGGGGGCCCCCTTAGTAGATAATAATTACTTATTAAAATTACTGAACAGAAAACTTACTTGCTTAATGGCTTTTGCAAGCGTTAAGCGCAATGCGCTGATGATATGCTTAACTCGTGCCCGAAAATCAGGCATATACTTAAATAGTACCTTAAATATTACACTGACTTCAAGAAAAATAATTATATGTATAGTGTAGTTAAGGTACTACATATTACAATTTTCTGTCAAAGTCATAGGGGCCCGTTTATCCTCCGTGCCCAGGGCCTCCTATAGGTTAAAGACGACACTGGTTGTATCGTCACATGTACATGTTGTTCGACAAATAAATGTATTTAGTTTATTTATTTATTTAAATGGTGGTTCAACAGCTTATAACAAACACGCACTTTATAGTTAGCGATCTTAGTTCTAATTCAAAGTTCAATCTATTTTAGTAAATATAGCTCCTCCAACATATGCATTTTAGTGCTGTATGGACATTGACTCAGCATAATAACATATTTTCAAGAGGTTTAAATTGTTTGAAGTCCAATTCTATAATGTCATCCTACACTAACAGGTGGAGCTATTTATTTATTTACGTACATATGTAACACATACGCGTGTTGCGACGCCCCAAGGTCTCGCAGTTCACGCGAGCCTGAAGTAGCTATTGAAATAAACTGGCTAATAAACTATTCGATAAAAGGCCTCCGATACCTGACCATCCCTACCGGATAAAGCTGAAGATGATAAAACATAAAAAAAAATATTTAGTTGACAAAACTATTAATATACAAAATGTCATTGAAATACCTAAAACATTTCGTGAAATAAGTTCATCCTTATTTCATAGGGGTGGTCAGTAATCTCTGCAGCTGTCTGTACCATGGCAGCACGACATACGAACAGCACAACCGACGCAAGTCAGATTGTTGAGATGTTTGTGATTATCTTGGTCAATTTTGATGTCATAGATAATACAGGAGTAGTCGAGAGCTTATAAATGTGTGAATTCTCGTCTGAATGACAACAGCTTTGAGCTTTGATGCAAGAGAAGCACGAGTACCATAAACATTGAGGAAGATTTCTAACAGTGAATGCAACTCGACCACCAGTGTTGTCAGATAGACAGGTATTATATATAGTGATGGGATCACATCGGTAATAATAATCATCGCGGCAGCGAGCGGCACGACGATGTATCAACTCAGAACAGGGCGCGGGACACGGGATGAGAGGGGGTGGTGCAAAACATTACCTCGATATTTCACAATTCAAGTCCCTTTTTCATCCCTCCAGAGTAACGACTTCTCGCCGCGCAAATGGACGCGATAAATATTCCAAAGCACAAATAAATTTACGTAAAAATTTGAACACAATACCTTCATCTCCACTCGAGTCCGCTCCGACCTCGAGCCGGGGCTAAAGGCTAAAGCTAATTACTAAATAAACAACAATCACTTTACGTTTCTACTCTCTCTTACCTGCCGTTAACTACCATTTATGTTCCACGTCTACGCATAGCTACGAGTTGCTACGAGTGCCTTCTACAGCAATGACGTTTATGAGAGTTTTATTTATTGCTACCTTCCTTTCATGGTAATTTTTGTATGAAGATTTAGACTTTAGTACTATTATTTATTCTGTGGATTTAGTAAGATTTTTAAGAATTTGTTATTTGTTGGTAATCGTATATATATGAATATTGTGTGCCGCTAGAGACATATGACTTAGCTTAGTTTTTAATTGTAATATATGTTATTAGTACATTTTCTTAGATCAGTCTAAGAAAATATTATAGTAACTAATATTCAAATTTCAAACAGTAACACCAAATGTCCTACTTACTTAAAATAATGAGAAAGGAGAAAACGATTCAAAATAAAAATAACACCAAAAGTTTGGTTAGGTTTATGTCGGCTCTGCAATTGTATAGCGGTTGTCACAGCTGCGCAGTTGTCTTGACTGTAAGACGGCGCTGAGAGCACGTTGCTGCTGCTCTCCACCCGCCGCCGCGCCGCTGTATTACATGTGTGTTGAGCTCGTGATGTTACAAATTTAATAACATTGAATTTGACAACAGCTTGTCTCGGAATGTCTCTATTCTTTATTTACAAGCCATGTATCGTGTGTCGCCGGCGACGGCCGCTCACGCTCTGGTGCAAATTGAAATCACGCGTGACGCACCTAATGAAATGCCTACCGTGATGACAGGTACAAACGAGACAGCCAAGTGACGTCACGGGAGAGAACAACCTTCGGGTTTTTTATTTTTAACCGACTTCAATAAAAAGGAGAAGGTTCTCAATTCGGGTAATTTTTTTATATATTTTTTTAATGTTTACCTAAAAATTTCATTTGTAGACTGATTTCAAAAACTTTTTTTAGTTCGAAAGCATCTACTTCCAGATAAGTTCCATAAAGATTTTATCGAAATCGCTTCAGTAGTTTAGGTCAAAAAAAAAAATGAAAATTACGGTCATATACGAGTATGTGGATGGTCATCAATATAAACGAAGCAAAAACGAAGTTGTTCCCTGAGACTTGAAGTTGTTTTTTGGGGCTCCTTTGTGTCCTGGACTCTAGCGTTTAGTGACCGGTAGCGTGTATTACCACCACACATCTTCCCTGCCGTCTGGTAATCGATTGATAATATCACCCACCACCCCATATATTTCATGCCATCTGGCGATCGGTTTGAGAATTGTACTACCCTGTATCTTTCTAGCCATCTTGCGACTGGTTATGAATATCACCTCCTCATATCTTTTTCGGGGGTGAAAGTAATTGATCACTATATCGCTCTTTAATCTCATGTGATTAAGTGCTTTATAATAAATCTACGAGGGAGTTATATGAATGATAAATGATAACCTTTAAAAAGAATAAAATAACATATTTTTAACAAAAAACTTACCCGCCTTCAAAAAGGGTGAAATAATAATAATAAACGTTACACACTCAAAGGCCCACAATAAGGTTTTCCCTTGTGTCGTGGGTCCCTCGGAACACACATAAAGACAAACACAAATACCCATGACCCGAGGACAAACATTTGCTTTTTACACAAATATTTGCCCCGACTGGGAATCGAACCCAGGACCCGTCGATCAAGAGGAAGTGCCACTACCACTAGACCAAACTGGTCGTCAATATTTTTTTAAAGCATGTATTCACATTCAGTGGTTACGGGTAAAACAGTAAATAGGTTAATTCATGGCGGAATATGGTAAATAGAGAGGATTTTTTTTGACATCCGCGCCGGTTTGAACGGGACCTAGTTTAATGAAATAAGTATTCGCACAAGCTTTTTTGGCAGTATAAATACTAAGATAATTATGCCATGCGAGTAACTGTTCGGCACCGACGTGAAAAAAAATATTCCTCTCTATTTACCTTATTCCGCTATGAATTCACCTATTTACTGTTTTACCCATAACCACTACTTACCCGTGAACATAGCTTGAAAAAATTTTTTCAGCCTTTTTGAAAGCGGGTCAATTTTTGTTAAAAATATTTTATTTATTTGCGATGTTCTATGATTTTAAGACGCATAACTTTGTTTTTATTTCGTCATTTTTCTAATTAGCACTCTTTACGCGGTTATGGTTATTTTTTTGTATCTTATTTATTTATTTAAATAAAACACACTAAAATTACAATAAAATCTTACAGTTGTATAACTAATAACATGATTCTTTGCACTGTGTTAGCATAAAAGTCCTGGGACGCTGGTATTATGTGAATACCTAATTCACCAAACCTAATTTGATCCATTTAGACAAGGCAACAAAACAACACACCGGGGCAAAGGAAACTTACCACATGGTACACGTTCTTTTTCGGGACCCAAAATGACGTTTATATATATATATATATTTTAGTTTAAAAAACCCCACTGTTCTCACGTAAGTGACATTTGTCTTTTTGTTGAGAATCAAAAGCTTTAATAAAGTAGGAAAAAGACGTGTCGGTGTATTCAGAAATACGTCGACGAGTACCGCGCAGTGAACTAGTTTACAATAGTAGAACAATCATCACTTTTATTCAGAAACAGTCAGTTGTTTATATGTCCCCCCCCCCCGCACCCCGCACCCAGCCCGCGCCCCGCGGCTCGGCGCTCACAAAGCACACCTCCGCTCGCGTTTCACATAAATTCCCGTTTCCTTTTTCCACATCCACATTCCTCACATTGATACTCAGAATCTAGGTCGGGGACGGAATGTCTTCACGAGCACTTCAACTAACACGCTCCTTTTTTCTCCTCTCACGAGGCCTACAGCCTACAGTTGACTGTTTTACTTATAACTGTGCAATTCTTCGCGAGACGCGAGATTGTAATATGCTGTGGAATTATCGCCGCGATCATACCGCTCTATTTGATAGTTTTGGCCGAGCGTGGAGATGTCTCGGTTGACCTCATGAGTACTCATGACGTCATATCGTTTATTTATTTCTATCTATCTATCGTTTATTTATTTACTAGCTTTAAATCCTGTCGGGGACTACATGCAGGAAAATGCCTTTATAGGCATTTTCTGGGTTAACTCGCTCCATCGTCGACCTCATCTTTGACCTTTATGGTCAAGATTGAGGTCAAGAGTGAACCCATCTTATAATAAAAATAATAAACATTTCCCGCTCTCTAAGTATACCTAACCAAATTACGCCGATCATTTGTATCGAGAAAGAAAGACAAACAAAACAATATTTTTTTAAGTTGCTGAAAAACTATGTTTCAGTTGTGTCTAGTTCACCCTGAAAGTCCAATTTTCTCCAGCAATTTGAAATATACGCTACACGCTCAAAGGCCCACAACAAGGTCGTGGGTCCCTTGAAACAAACACAAATATAGACACAAATCTATTTATCTAACACTCACGACTCGATAACAAACATTTTCTTTTTACACAAATATTTGCCCCGAGTGGGAATTGAACCCAGACCCGTCGATCAAAGGCAGCGTCACTCCCACTCGACCAAAACCGGCCGTCAATTGTAAATTAACAGAATTGATGACCCCGCACGCTACGAACAATCGCACAGAGTACTCCTGAATTCCAGTGCGAGTTAATGTCGATAGTCTCACCCAGAGAGAGCTGTTTGTTTAAAGCTCGTAAGCACATACCGTTAGTGGCCGCAATTAGTTTAGTTTTTAGTTTTGTTAAATTCTTTTTATTTATTAACTTTTTTTCCATTCTAATGTGACTACTGATCATAGGCGTGCTCAGTAGTTACATCAGTGGAACCAATAAGTGTAACCATGGGTCAGTCGTCATATAAACGCTGTGAGAAAAGCGCAGCACGGCGCAAATGTTTTTCCGACAAAAAATGAAAAGGACCAAGCGGACCTTTTTATTTTTTGTACATTCACAGACTCGTCGAACTTAAAATTCGTCAAACTAGAGTACACTTTAAATAGTGGTATTTTTCTGTAATTTGGCAACCATTGCATCCGCTCTCGCAGTGAACGGCGGCCCCGCCCTAGAGCTCGGCTTAAGCGGGTAATGTGTGCGGTGCGCAATGTAATGTAATGAGGGCCGAATGTATTCATGACCAATTGAATATTTAACCGGCTATTTGAATAACGCTGATATCCGCCTCCCCCGAACCCCGTGCCCCGCACCGCTGGTTTCCTTTCGCTCCATCTTTGTAATCGCTATAGGATGAGGTTTGGTTAGCAGCTGTTTGCGACTGACCGAGAGGATTTCCAGAGATTAATTCAATTTTCGGAGACTTCCTTCGTTTACCCCTTAATTTGAAATGACTTATAGGTATGTAATTTGATGTGTGTGTGTGGTAGTTACCATGAGATTTTACAATGTATCGAATGTGCGTTTTTTTGAAGATTTAATAATGTGTGTGGTCTCTGACTACCCCAATGGGACAAAGGCGTAAGTTTGTGTATGTATGTGTGTGTCGTTTTATTTGTTTTTCAGTCCTTCCCATCGTAACTGCAATTGATTGGCGTGATTTTTTTACACAGTAATAAGAAAACTATAAATCTCTTTTCTGTGGGTGTAGACATAGAGTGAAGTAAGGTTTAACTGTAAGAAAAAAAATTATAACCGTGAGTATGTGTGTGTCGAGTGGATGCGAGCTGCTCTGTTTTCGTCTCGTGTTGAGGGATCTACTCGTACCGAGCGCAGGGTGACGCGCTCCCCTCTAACGCGACATGTAATCTCCGCGCGACTCAAATTTTTTCGTAATTTCCAAGAACATCACGTGCGTGGCAGCTAACGAGCCTCTCCTAATAAAATCCGCAGACAAGAGACATCGGTGTCACATTTACATGTTTACTTCAGAAGAAATCAATATTATATTCATCCCATGCACATTGTAAGGAAGTTTACAGGGGACTGAAGGGGGTCAGCGGTGCGACGGAGGAGCGAGGGGGTGCACCGGACGCAAGTTTCTGAAGAAAAACCTTTCCCAGCCGCCGGCCGCTCGACGTTCGCCGCCCGGCGGTAATATAAAGTAAAAGTAATAGAACTATTTATAAAAAACTTTATAACATCGTCTTTGTCTGTCGCTTACACGACGACTATGTTCTACTATATTGGTGAGTTCATCTGTTTGTTTCTCCTTTACCTGTTTTTAAACTTTTTCATTACACAAAGACACAAGGTAGTCGAAGCGTAGATTCTCGAATAATGCGTGATTTTACATTTTTTTGCGAAAGTTTAGGATGTGAGTCAGCCCACTGTCACTGCACTAAACTGAACAAGTTACCCCAGGTAACATAAGTCGAAAAATTTCGCCCTTGAGCGATCAGCTGATTGCCTTATTATCAGAAGTAGAACACATTTTTTAAAGAATTTTATTTGTGTCCCTGTAAAAGCTGTTCGATGCTCTGTTTCGTTATTAGATTAGATTAGATTTGTTTATCTCATAATATAGCTACAAATGTCAAGTTTATAATAAAATATGTTAGTCATTTCAGCCCATAATATGATCGTCAAAAATATAAATTATTAAAATTACAATGAAAATGAAATAATTTAAACAATGTCAAATAAAAATAAGCAAATAAATTAAAGGCTGTGCCTCCGCTGCCGGTACCGGCTCCTAGAACAGCTGCCGGTACCGGCTCCTAGAACAGCTGCCGGTACCGATAGACGATATAAATCATTATAAAACTTAAATGATAGGTAATAATAATAGTAGATAGGTACTCAATGATGTGCTGCTACGAGTATGTTATATGTTACCGGAAATATATGAAACCTACAAAACAACCTAACCTAACCAAGCGGAACTGCGACAACCGCTTAAGGCGGTTGCTGAGGTGTCATTTTCATACAACACGTTTCACCAATACACGCCGGACTGAAAGTATATCAGATTCTCCAAACTACTTTGAAAAATTGTTTAAAAAATCTAGTTTTCGGCAACCGAATAAAATTATTAATAAATCAAACCATTTTTAAATTATAAGTCTTCGAAATTATTAAAATTTTTGCCTAGCTTCTGTTTGTGTGCGTTACATTTACACAAATTGACAGATACATAGATAGGAAATGTTTCCCGCCATACATAAACTGGCCGTTCTGAGACGTGATACTGTTTTTACTTTGATTCATAAAAATTAATGTAAAATGAGTTAAATATCGCGTTATTTTAATTAAATTTAAATTTAAGGTAACATATATATAACAAAAACTACTTAGAAACGCTTATACTTATTTATTTTCATTTTTTTATAAGGCTTTATCCGAAATGTATAGTTTTCAAACGCATTTTGATTAATGTCACAGATTATGAAATGTGTCAAGTTGTCATTGATTTGTGAGTTTTTGGCGGGAACTCGGCGTGAGCGGTTGCTTTGTCAACTGAATTTTCGTTTTCGGCGTGAAAAAGTTGTTTAATGTGTAATAGTGATAGTGTATTATGCAGTAAATTGACTAGAATTCGCGTAGTGATGAAAAATTCAAGTGATAACAGTGTTTCTGCTCCGTTTGGTACCGACAAAGATCCTCGCGGTTGTGCTTCTCGCCGCCAGTTTTCGTAAAACAGACGCTATCCGGTTTTACGCAGAACATGAGGAGCTTAGGGCTTAGGTTAAGTTGAAGAAAGAAGATTTTTCACTGAAGACATGGCTGTATGGACATAGTTTCCTTTGCCTTTCCCGAAAGGGATAAATTTAACAAAAAAAAAAAACATTGATTTGTTTGTTATGATTATAATTTTGTGTAGATTTTGTATTTCCTCTAATTAGAGAATGGTACAAATGGTTGTTCATAAGAACGTAATTGAAATAAGCAAATCACCTAACAGCTTACGCGTGACCGAGGCTGAATCCCAAGCTGTCTCGAACTATATTTTTCCTAAAACATGAACCAAAAAATGCGTCGTAAGTATTTGTAAGCCGTAGGTAGGTATAATAATTGAAAATTCTAGTAACAGTAATCTACAACAAGTTATCATTTTGTTTTATTGTAGCCGTAGAAAGGGTCCCGTTCTGTTTTCCCACTAAACTGAAAAGCTTTCCCCAGGGATCAGGTCTAAATGTGAAAACAATAGTTTGCCTCTCCATTCAACTCAAGTTATCAGCTGATTTACCTACTTAGTAGGTATGAAAATTTAAGAAGTCGAATTTATTTTGAGAATTTCAAATAGGTTTATTTCAGTTTTAAAGAAAACTAGCCTCTAAACTCTAAAGGTTCGTTTACTTATCAAAGTCGCCTTATAAAGAGAAACAAGCCCCCCGCTTTTGAGTGTTTTTAATATGCTAATTATTTTAAAAATTTCATTTTTGCAGTCAATGAGCATTGGACAGGCTCATTCATTGCCTTTTTCTAGAGTAAGTACCTACCTAAGTAAGAAATAATTTCATTACAGATACAGGGTCAACTCAGAACATCGGGAAGGGGGCATTGGGACAAGACTAATTTTTATAAAACATGCATGCTGCCAAAGGAATGCCTTCCAATATGTAATGCAAAGATCCACCGTCTTATAAAGGGCCCAACAAGTACGAAACGAGAAAAAAATAATATCAGCCTATCATAGTTTTGGAAAATAAAATGTTGATTTTAAAAACTTCTAAATGAGTCTCTCATTTTTTTTGTACAACCTGGTATGATTAGTTATTAATTCAAATCCCTAGAAACACCAGCCAAGTTTGCCACACACTTGACTTTACCTACACGATAAGAAGAAGAATTCAAATCCCTAATTCCCGACTAATATTACAAATGCGAAAGCAACTCTGTGTGTCTGTCTGTCTCTCAGTTATGCTTACACGCCTAAACTACTAAACCGATTACAGAGGTAGATTAGACCTTGGGAAAGGACATAAGCTACGATTTATACCATAGCTGGGCAACCTGTAGACCATGCGCGCGGAGCCGTGGGCGGAAAGCTAGTTATTTATAATTTAATACGATATATCCTCAAGTGTTTAGGCTCATTATGACATTTTTCTTAAAATGTCCTTTCTCAAAATGTTCTTTTCGCGTAATGTCCTTTTCGAAAAAAACTTACTTATGTAAAAGCTTTGGCTTACTAGGTTATTTAAATTTTTGATTGTTTTTTCAAATTGGAATCCATGATATTTTTATTAATATGTTTTTTTATAGACATACACTGTAGAGCTTATACAAAGTATAAGTGTAATATATGATCACAGATATGGGTATATTAAATAATATCTGTACATAACTGTTTTGTAAGCAAGTACCCGCTATTGTATTTCTCAGTAAGTGAACTATGCAATTTCTTTTGAGAAATAAATTTCTTAAACCATAGATCATGATCGGCTCCAAATAACCATTTTTCCCGGAAACTTAAAGAAGGTATTGTTATCTACTTTAGCGCTACGCAATGTACAGAATGCGATATAGGTTTTTGGATGTTTATGATTTACGCTATTATTATAATTTTTTAATATAAAATAGACCACAATTCATTAAATAATTTAATTTTAAAGCAGGAAACCTTTAAAATAAGCATTTCAAAAGGAACGGAACGAGGCAAAAACTTGGGTCGTGGGTAATTTTTATGTGAAACGCTGGCAAGTTTTATGCCTTCCTGAAATCACACTGACTGAGACCTGCTTTAGCATTAAATATGTCTTCCAAAACGATTCATGAAAATGTATGGGACGGCTTCGCACAAACTGAAACCCTGATTCAAGCTGTCATTCTGAACAATTTTATAGCGGAATTTTCCACGCGTTTCTCGTGGTTACACTGATTGTGACACCAGATTTCACTCGTTCCTTGTGGCGATACTGGTTTTTACACAAAGATAACTTTTCCCATAGGTAACACCACACTAGACATCACATCGATTATCGATAAAACACATCAGAATGTTTTTTAAACGATTTTATTTAGCTTGCCTTGTTATCTAGTAATTGAAATTTGACCCCTTCCTTTTGACGGATTGATCTAAAATTTTGTAGGTACGCACCTTTAGTTTGGATGATTATATAGTTTAATACATTCGGTATCATTGTAAACCAATATGGCTGCCAACAATTTTATTTTATTTGATTAATTCCATAGATTGATGAGGAGAGTGGTGTAATGATAGGTACCTAGCACATACCGAATAATTTTTTAGCTTAGAATACATTGTTTACATCATTTTAATACTTATTTTCACCAAAATCGTTTAACTTAACAAATTTTTTCACTCATTTTTTTTCGTCATGATAAGCTAAATATTCAAAGTCAAACTATTATGTAACTCCGTTTCCAGTAGTGAACTACTAGCAAAAAATTTCAAGAGGATTACGACATTAAGATCCGTGTTGTTAAGTTCTTCCGTTCTGATATTTGGCTGGTGCTTATATTTGCTTTTTTTTTTTGGAATAATAAACCTTTGCGAAAAATATAATCTGTTGTAACAGTAATTATTAAAGAAAACAAACTTCATTGTGATTTAAAAAAACACTTTTTCAAATTATTTCTGTGAAGAAAATCAATTTAAGGAGCTCGTTGTTCTATAAAACGAAATAACAGAGAAATAGTGTACTCCTTCCTTCCTTGTGTAGATGTTCGAAAGATACAAATGAAATATCAAAACGGTGTCTATACGTAACCTATTAAAAATACTTTTGAATTTAATTTTGGATTTCTTTTTATTGGGTTATTTTGAAACACTTGCCGACGTAACGTAGTATGTCGTTTTGATTGGTGTTCCACCAAATATGGTGAACAGCAGTGGCGTGCATTCCATACAAGCAGAAAAGCAGTGCCTACCCTAGGGTATTCAATGAAAATAAAACAAAAATTAAATATGTAATGTACACTAACGATCACAGAATCTTTGTGAAACGATTTACCGAATTTAAACTTTCAAAACAGCGCCATCTAACTAGTTACTAGTTCAACAATAGAACTAGTAAGAAGAGAGAGCCGTGCCGCTCGCCGCCGCCGCTAGATGGCGAAGCTTATAAGCACTCGTTTGAAATGCCTTTTTTGTTGAAAAATGCTGGCTTCTGATTGGCTGTTTCGCCTCCCCCGCGAAAAATTAACAGACTGGTTGTATGGCGAAAAAAGCTCTGCCTATAAAGCGATGCTACCAAATTGAGAAGTGTCAATATTTGGTAAGTTTGGAAGGGCTGTTATAGATTTTTAATTTTGCGGCATTTTTTTCTTATTGGATTGTTTTTCTTTTGCAACTATGAACAAAAACTTTTGCAAATTATTGTTTTATTAGTTTATAGTGATTATTCGACATTTGGTTAGAACAAAATGAGTACAATAAGTTGTGAAAAGTGTGGTGATGATGTTTGTTTGCCGAAACTGCGTAATTTTTCAAGTTTACCTTTTCAAGAAAAAGTAAACATTATCGCAAAAGGCCGATGCGTGCGTTGACGCCAGAAAGGTACCGCAGTAAGACATTTTAATACTAAAATATACGACATTCATAATTGGCTCACGGGCTGTGTGCATACTAACCGTTTATTTTGTGTTCCGTGCATTTTGTTTTCAAACTGTTATATAAAAGTTTGGAAGCACAGGTTATTTTGATTTGAATAACCTTAAGTTGTTTTAACTAACATTCTAAAATCTTAATAATTTTCATCACTAAAAGTTCACTGCCTACCCTGCCTAAAATGTCTATGCACGCCACTGGTGAACAGGCTGTATGTTGTCTTTTTATTCTGATAAAAAATATTATCTGTCATATATTCTGAAAAAAGTAACTACATTTCTTTGTCATTTTTTTTGACCTGACTAATAAAGTAAAACCACAAATTAAGAATTATTTGTAACTGTTATGATGTTTATTGTAGAGATGATATAACACGATGTATATCTATTGGCTGTAAAATTTCTGCCCTTAATTTCATCAAGTGGATTTTATGGGACTTTAACGAACTTATAGACTTCAAATTTAAGAGTGTTTAGTCGACAATTGTTAAAATACCCTGACTCATTCAAACCGAAAAATAGATACTCTAATTCGCTACCAGTTCAGATAATACCGTTATAAAATAGCATAGTCAGAAAAGCACAACTTTGAATATTTTACTTATTAATACGAAACCACATTCGAATGTGTTACCTCGATACTCGATCTCTTCTGCGTTGGTACTAACGGGGAAAGGGTCTTCGACGTGGTTACACTCGTGTAACAGCCAGGATAACAAAAAACGAGTGAAATGAGTGGAAAATTCCACTGAAAAGTTCATTTTTTGCAAAGCCATCCCTTAACACGAAACGTTTTGAAAGAAATATTTTATGCTTAAGCTGGTCGTAGTTGGTATGCTTTCAGGGAGGCATAAACTTGACAGTATTTTCTTTTACAAAAATTATGTGCGTCATTTTGAATTGTAATTTACCTATAGCAACATTTATGTAAAAACGTATATCCGTCATCTTGGGTTTCAAAGTGGATGTCCCATATCAATATTTTAAAAAAATCTTGAAAAAATTCGGCTACCTTGCATTTTTGGTGCCCTGTGTAAAGCTTGACCTTTGTCCTCGCTTTATAGGCAGCTTGACTTAGCCTGTGGCCTCACCTCCCCGTGAGACGTAATTCCCGTGAGACCCCGCCTAGACGTAACTCAATTCAAAATAATATGTGAGTCATTTTACGAATAAGACATTTTACGAATTTTACGAAAAAGACATTTTACGAAATGTACAAAATGAGCTTGAACTTTTTAAAATTTTCAACACCATGACGCAATCCTGATTTCCTACCTAGATATATATAATAGGTGCCTACTAACAATCCGCTTCGGCTTCGAAAAGGTATTGCTGAGTGAAGCACAAAAACAGTCACCTATCATAGTCAACTTTTAGGATGGGGTACCTAACCTTAAATACTGCTTTCGAATATGATTGCATTTATTTTATAACCACAAAAACGGTCACCCATCACGTTTTAATTCTTCAGAAGGTTGCCTAACCTCATTGACCGCATTCAGATTGTAAATGAATTGAATTTTGTGTGCTCAAGAATCGAATAGCGGCTTTTGAGAACTGAGCGTAAAAACACGCTGAAAATGATAGTGATAAGTGACCACAATATGCTAGAGAAGTTACGAACTCAAAATTTTGATTTGTATTTAGATTCCTAATAATCTGACAGATAAAACGCCTCCTACCAGTAAATTGACAGATAAATACGCAAGAATTTATGAATGAAACTCTCAATTCGAACGTCTATGTGTGCGTAATAAACTTTTATTGCACGTTTTCGCAATACATGGGAAAATAAAACATTAAAATAAATTGAATCCTTACTATAACAGTCAAAGATAGATACAGGCTTTCGGCAATTTCAAAACATTATGCAAAACTTGTCTTAATTATGAAATAATCGACAAAATCATGACGAAATTACCAATTCTAAAAACAGCGCCATCTAGTGGGACTTTTTCAATTTTGGTTTCACAGCAACCGCCTTAACGCAACCACAGTCGTTTCTGGCACATCGCCGGCCGCTGCCGCGGCACGCTCGCTTCGCTCGCTCGGCTCGTGCGTTGGGGGTCGCAGTTCTAACCTAACCTAACCTAACCAACCCTTAACGGGTTGGTTAGGCTAGGCTACTAACAAACCTAACCTACAGTTTCTGCCCCGATATAATCTCCGCGGGGGAGGAGTTTTAACTATAGCTAGTTTTAACTATAGCTTGATGTGACAACTAGTTTTATCTGAAAATCAAAGTCGAATGTAAGTAATACATTTCCGATAGTGATTTAGGAATATACGCAAATTCAATCTTAGATAATCACCAACGCATCAAAGCACAGACCCCGATAAGAACACAAAATCAACTCATGTCAGCTGTCAAAAACGTCAAAAATTGAAACTGACAGTAACTTCCGGCAGCCGTTCCAATTTTTCATCGTTGCCGGTACCGGCAGCGGAGTCACTTCCTAAATTAAATATACAAAAGTATACTATCAAAAATGTCAAAAATAAAATAAAAAATATTATGTCATAATTTAGAAATAACATTGAATATCAATTCGAAATTATTAAAAAAATGTCATCAAAATTTGCTATCCAAATATTTTTTAATTGAATAGAATTCATTTTCCAATAAAAAGTTTCTCAATTGGCAAATAAATGTTTCGTCATTTCTTTGATTTCAAAAGTCAGCGGGTAGTGTTCATAATAAGTCGGCCAATCACACGCGGGTTCTTTGTAGCCATTGTAGTGTGGCGTGGAACACGCGCTAATCGGCCAGTGCTACTGAGTTTCATTCTACTGTGTTCCAGACGATCGAATGAAGAGATATTTCCCCTAACAAATATTATAATTTCAAACAGACACAACGACTAGTAAGGTTATAGCACCATGCTTCTGAAAAGACGATCTACCCGACTCCCTTGATTTTTTGTTCTCCAAAATCCTTATAGCTCTTTTTTGAAAAACAAAACTCGGTTATAGTTAGTGGAGTCTCCCCAAAGAATTAGACCATAAGAGATAAGAGAGCGGATATAGGCAAAGTAACTTTGTCTTAACATTGTTGCTGTAACAAGAGGCTTAAGTTTTCGTAGTGCAAAAGTCGCACTATTAAGTCTTGCACAGAGGGAATTAATGTGATTTCCAATCTAAATGCGAGTCAATTGTAAAACCCAGGAACCCTTACACAGGGTGGCTCAGCAACCGACGTCTAAAGGAATAATTTGAACGGCAGCACGGGGCATCCAAAATTTCTTTTGGACTTCGCTTGCGGGCCACCTTGTATGTATACGAAGGACAGACATGAATGTTTGTCTTTCTAGCTTGATACAATGCAGTTTCATATCAATATTATATTATTTTTTTCAATAAAAGTAAAAAAATATTAGAATTAGATATGTGACGAGGATGTTTCCGATTTAGAATATGTTTTGTGACTTATTAATTTAATAAATAAATTATAAAAGTAATAATAAATCATTTATTATCAGGCATCTAGGCCCATAGATACATATGAAATATAATAAAATATAATAAAACTAAGTAACACTATTAAATAATAGATTAGATTAGTAAAATAGGAGTAAAGTGAGACTTAGATTAAATCTAGAAATACTAAATCGAAAGCTTCTTGAGAGTATATTTAGTGGGAGTATATGCAAAAATGCAATGTAAGTATCTGTAGTGTGCAGTGTACACCTACTAGCATGCTGGCGGGTGTCGGCGCGGGTCGACGTGTTTATTCCGGCGGCGGCGGCAGCGGATACACCTCATTAGGCAGGTGACTCAAGGGAGGGGGGCGGGGGGAGGTGGTTGCTGATCACGATGGTAATGTCTCCATACATGCTTATTTTACTGAGCCTATATATTAAAGCAACATGTATACGAAATCAAATTGTATTTTAAAGGAGTACTAGCTTTTTCAGCGGCTTCGTTTGCGCAAAGAATTTTTTTCGTCACCTATTTTATTCTCGAAATCTTTGATTTTCAAAAAATCGCGAAACGCGTGTCCGATTATTTGCTTCAAGGTATATTCTCACGAAGTTTTGAGTCAAAATGTCCAAAAAAATTGTTACCTCATACATATTATAAATAGGAAAGATTTGATTGTTTGTTTGCATTGAAGGCTTCGAAACTACTGGACCGATTTGAAAAATTCTTTCACCATTAGAAAGCTCCATTATCCCCGATGGACATAGGCTACATAAATTTCCCGAATTCCCACGGGAATGAAGTCCCGAGCGGAATACTAGTCTTTTATATATTTAGAAGAAAGATAAAACAGATTTCATGTTAACTAGTATTTTCAATAACTAGAACGTCATCATCACGTTACATCGGTCGCGTCAACATTTAAATAAAAAATACACTAAAATTTTTGAAAAATAAAGCACAGATAGAAGATTAAGAGCAGGGGCACAAACAGATACGCGGGCGACGAGCCGTTTCATCAACAAAATACACTGTAAATGATGAGTAGGTTTAAATTTTCACAACACAATCCTCTTAGGCAGAATTTATTGAAATAATACGCCGCCTCTCTAAATGCTCAATTCAGAGAAAACTCGTGATTTAATCGCCTATTTATTTAAGATATTAATTTTAATAAGCTGCGTCGAAACACGGCGCGACACTCGGCAGACTCTCAGCGTCCGTCCGATAAGGTGATGGATGGGGGAGGGACGCGGGGGGTGTGGGGGCACTTTGCGGTATTGTTAATGAGGACAATTATAGCACGTTTTACAGTAAATAACTTGTTATCTTTTCTATGGCCACCGCCAACCGCGCACTGACGACGACCGGTGACCACACGACTCCAACTCTTTCATGTTTTCCTTGTATGAACGACATGAACCTATATAAACACTGTATTGTATAAAAAATGATGCACAAACAAAATAAAGGTCTTTTACAAAGGCGAGCTTATCCCTAGGAAAGGTGTCTCCCAGTCAACATTAGAGACGAAACAGACCCAAACACGACCTGAGTCCAGGAGAAGCACCTGCTTTTTACCAAATAATAGCCGTCAACCGCTTCGTGGCATCCCATCCCATAGTAATGTTGGCTATTCTTGGAGTTCCTGTCAGCAGGAAAACAGGCGCGCTCCGCTGATTTGTGTCCGCGATCGACGAAAATATCTCCATATATTATCAGTAAGTAAATCATCCCCCTCCTGCTCGGCACTCCATATCCCTCCCTGTACGCGCTGTTAGTTTGTTTGTCTTCCTGCAAAAACGCCCGAGCACTCGGCGCTTGTCCTGTCTAAGATATTAATATTTTATTTTTAATATTTAATATTTTATTTTTAATTTCAATATGACATTTAATAAATGAATACATGTAATATAATATTAAATTAAGTAATTATTGTAAACTATAATTATGAGTATTATTATAAACTATGGGGAATGTACAATGTACCTAACCTGTTTTTTTTTTTTTTTAAGAGTGGAAAACCAATCGACATATATCTACAGACAGAGTTTGGAAGATAGAAGCTTCATTGTCAGTGTGGTGTGGACTGTTATTTCACAGCGATTGTAACTGAATAACCAGCGTAAACTAAAGTTACGATGGATAATTATTGTTAAGGAACTAAACACAAAGCGAAACTAGAAGTTGCTGGTATGAGAAAAAAATTGTCGTTCCTGAATTTGATATTGATTCCTTGAATGCAGTTCCTAAACCTCACAAGGGATTACATCGGTACACATTAGTTTCGCTAACTAATTTAGTGACCCACAGATACATCCCCCTGCACGGCAGCTGACCGCCCCCTCCCCCTCCGCCGCGGCTATCCGGTGCATGCGGCCGACATACTTGGGACTTGGTGACCGCATGCCGGGCACCCACTACTATATCACCAGTTAACTAGAGCCAGAGTTAGTTAGGCGATTTGATAGCTGACGCTAGATTGGCCTCTTACTTTACGCGTGATGTCATCGTTATAGTAGCCACCTTATAACACAAATCGATGCAAAATCCCTTGAAGAAGATACTCAAAAGAGGAACAACCTCCTTCTGTCAGTGCATAATATGATAATATTGTAAACAAGAGGCAACCGGCACGCTGCGCCGGTGCCTTAGAGCATGTCACAAAAGACGCGTGTGGAGAGAGGCTCCCTGCCGCTCCCTGAAGACACCTGTGATGCAGCTTCACTCTATCACTACGGCAGACTGCTCACAAACAAAGCGAAGCCGAGTCCCCGCGAGCTGCATGTGTCAGTGGGTTGATCCGACGTGTGAAACATTGTGGCGAGCCGCGGGAATACACGCGCTCTATTAAAATTCCATACAAGGCGTTTGCCCGCGCCCCTCCGCTCCACCGCCTCACCCCCTTGCCTCCCCGGGGAAATCAGCCTCCCGCGGACAGCACTGAATGAACTCGCGAGCGCCCCGGGATCGCACCTACTATCTACCTAGCTATCTACATCTCCTAACCCATTATGTATAAACTTACTTCATCAAACAGTGGCAGAACTATCTGTTACCATAATAGCGTCTGAAAACAGCCGCGCAGTCGGTGAAGGAGTTTGAAAGCTTTTCCGGAAGTTACGGCGGCACGAATTACAGTATAATTATAAAATATGCTTTGCATTACCGGGCGGCGCCGCGGGCGGACTCTAGGCTCGTTAGTTTTTACTATACTGCAATAAGCGCGCGCCAATTATGTTAAAACATCACATTTTTGCGGCGCTCCCTGTGCGCGGCTTATTATACGGGGGAAGGGGGAGACGCCGGAACTTTGTAACCCGATTAAAACTGTTGAGAAGCGCGCCGCGGCGCGCAAAAATTGGTTCGCGAGCTCGTTTTCCGTTTTTTTCTCTTCGTCGACGAGTAGCGCGGAAATGATTCGCCATTTATTCAAGTATCGACAAAAATGAGATGAGTTTTATAAAAATATGAAACGAAAAGCAGCGAGCAGGGGAGGCTAGGTGTAGTGTGCTACGCGCGACTGGCGGCGGGCTGTAATCCCGACACGCGAGCTAATACCCACGCTATTACCATAAACATACGTTCACACAGACACGCACACACTCACCACTCCACGGCCTATTTCTGCTTCAATCCCTTTCCACGTATTCCGCTCCGTAACATACTACGTGTATAGTGCTCTACATCAAAGCGAGTGCTTACAAAAGAACTTTGTGAAACTCTTTATCGAAAATATCCTGAATAGATAACAAAATAAATCCAGTCTACGTTTGATTCTTTAGTTCACGGATAGTTTAACGTGAGGAATTTTTTATCTAATTTTTAGTATTTTTAAAACGTTTACTCGCGTGAGAAATTAGGAATTTTGCCACTTGACTTGAAGGCACACTCAGTTAGTTAGAGCACCAGGAGGTCTAATCCTGGGGTCGCGGGTTCAAGTCTCATTCGGACCGAACGTTTTTCTGTCCTTAAAATTATTTGTGAATCGTTTATCGTCTTCTTAATTTCATCTTGGAAAATTTTTGTTCTACGAGTAGTAAGAATTATAGAAAACTCTACTTTATTTGTCGTTTTACCATATAGAATCATTTACTGACTTTAATACAGTGGTTGATAAAACAATATCACATGAAATAAGCATCATAAACATTGAATTAAATAAGAGTGGTAATTACTCCACCGACACAAGGGACTGTTAATATATTATGAAATATTTCTAAGACAAAGAGAATGTAATACACTGCGTTTCTAAGACGAAAAAAAATATTCAGAATCCATTTTAGCGTAGATTATATTTACGAGAAACAATATTATACCTACGATTAGCTTTTTCCCGCGGCTTCGCTCGCGCAAAGAACTTTTTTTGTCACCCATTTTATTCTCTAAATCATTGATTTATTTGCTTCAAGATATATCCTCACGAAGTTTAGAGTCAAAATGTCCAAAAAAATTGTTTTCTCCATACAAACTTTGAAACCCCGTTTCACCCCCTTAGAGGTTGAGTTTCGAAAAATCCTTACTTAGTGCTCCCCTAGACCTCATACGAAACCTACGTGCCAAATTTGGAATGTCTAGATCCAGCGGTTTGGGCTGCACGTTGATATATCAGTCATTCAGTTTCTTCTTTTCACTCTCAATTAGTATATGACTGTGACACAACACAAAAACTCAGAAGAAGAACACATGTGGTATGCCCTGCATTGTCTCTACGGTTCCAATTTGCTGGTAGGTTTTTCTGCTTTCTTTGAAGCTTCTTATATAACAAACTGAACAAAGAACTATCCTATTATTCTTTGTCCAAGTATGAATGTAAAACTCTAGTTAACGAATGGCTCTTGATATCGGATTACACTTCTACCGAAGACCTTTTATTAACACATTCATAATATGTATTTAATGTCATTAAATGATATGTATTTTAATCCCATTTACTATATATATTAAATATTTATTGTTTTTTACTAAGAAGGGCAAAATACGCGCACTCACGTTCACTCGCACGCACACTCACATACAATCGCACACACACACACACATACATACTCACTCTGACACATGCATGCACATCCACAAACACACACACACCAACACAAGCACACACACCAACACACACACGCATTCACACACAGAAGGCAGTGTAAACAGTGAAAGTCTATTTTCCAAGCATATTTCTCATTTTCAATGGCAATACAAATAGCGAACTCAAATAACATGCAGTAGGGTGGGGGCCTGGAGATCAGTCACACAGGTTAATTCCTAGTATGGACTTCAGTCCCTCACAAAGGTTTTTAAAATAATGTAATTTTTGTATGTCTAGCCAATTTAAGTAGGTACTATAACGAGAGGGGTAGCCGGGAGGTCAATGAGGGTCAAGATTCACTTTTAAATATTTATTAAAATGAAAGAACTATTCTTGATTGAAGCTACGAGAAGACTGTGTCAAAATATCAGCATAGACCACGAAAAGGAAGCCAATTCCTTTTAATTACAAAATAGCTATCAAAAGGCTTTACAAGTAGACGGATAACGCGCGAGGTATACAACCTCGCTACATCCCTCCCGGTGAGGATAAATTTTCTCGTGAAGCGAGAAAATTTCAGAAGTCTCGCAACTTCGCCCTGACCTACCTGCGGGCGGGCCACGATGACACACCACAGTGGGACCGAGCAAGTCTTTTCCTCAAGACCGGCTTGAAGGATCCTTTAAAAAAAGATATACCCAAAATACAAACTGACGATTCCATCCTTCGAACCCTCGCTCCCAAAACGCCAGTAAAAGAAAGCGACAATCGGTTAACCCACTGCCTAACTTTAACCCGAACTGACATTTAAAGTAAATTTTGAAAAAAGTAAAATCTAATTCCTATGAGCCAAATAGACATGATATCAATATAAAAGAATTTAGTTCTAAGTTATTCTGAGTGATCGTGAACGGAGATCCTCCCCCCTCGTCGTTTATGTCCTACGCGGACACCTCAGGCCCTATGGGTTTAAATGAGTTTGCTGACTAAGAGCGAGAACGACTCTGTATCACGATCATGTCCTGCGCTAGATAACAATCACATAAAAAAACGGTAGACATGAATACTTTAACTATAAAACTATTCGGAATTAATCATCTTAATAAGGTTCGTTTTCGGTCTTTCATGGTCTCTCATCTCGGGGTAGTGGTTACATGAAACATAAAATTAAATTAAACAAACTAATCCTCTAACCTAACTAATCCAATAAACCCTATATAGAATATTGGTACCTAACTAATCCAGGATACTTTGAGTACCAATACTTATTTACAAAAAGAATCCATAAGGTTAAGTCCATACAATATCTACTAAAAATAAGAATATATTAGATATAACTAAAACTATGAAAGTTCCTGAATTATTTAAAAACTAGAATCACCATATAAAAGGTTTCAATCTGCTACGATGAACAGCAAAGAACTTTCTTTGATTATTTTCCCTAATTAAATAGTCATTACACGGGACCCGCTGGGTAACATTGGATCCCAAAAAATAACTCGTCATTGTTTGTCTAGTGTTCCATTTTTGGGTAAAATCACTGAATTCTCTTACTTTAGATCTCTGTCCAGTGGTCTCTAACTTCTGAACAGGTCGAGATTTTCTAATCTCTGACGAAACATTCGACAACTTACGTGAATCAACTACCGAACGGTTTACTTTTACATTTTGGTTTGAGTGACCATTATAAAAAACTAACTTCTTTCTCTCCTTCCACTTTAAAGGGGACAATTTACTACACTTTTCATCATTTATACTAAAAATATTCTGATTCTTTGAAAAAATAACTTTATCAATACGTCTGACATTACGTTTGGCAATCGAACTATCTGTCGATGGCCTTTTATCTATGTCTATGATCGATGGAGCTTGTTTAAGTCCATCTGATAAACGAATGCAGTCTTTTATCAAATACTTTTTATTAGATACATTCTTTTTAGAATGAGAATTCGCTAAAAATAAACTTTTACATTTGTCAAATGTCACTACATTGTTTTTTAAATCAATAATAGCGTTATTTTTGATCAAAAATTCCTGACCCAATATTATTTCAGGAGTTAGCTGATCTAAAACTATAAAATCGTGCACATATAACACACGAGATATTAGGAAATGAATTCTACAAATTCCACGTAGCCGCAGTGAATCTCCTACCACAGATTTGACAACCACATCAGTCGGGGGATCGGAGATTGTTACATCTTCAAACTGAGTAACAAAAGCTGAAGAAATAACGGATATAGAAGCTCCAGTGTCCAGAAGGACTGGTGTCTGTCTTGATAAATGTAATTATCTATAAAATCAGAAGTCCGCAAATTGTGAAAATTATTATTTTAATAAACTATGACATAATAGTAAATAACAACGAATGACAAATCAAAGCATTAGAAAAATAATATAGGGTTATCAAAATTGAAAAAAGGAGACTTCTAAGAAGATTCTTTAACATCCTCCCTTTTTGGCAACCCTATTGCATCAGTCCAATGTGCACTGCTATCGCTGATATCCGTGGCTTATGTAATGCCTTGGTGAGCAGGTCTGCTAACTGGAACTCAGAAGGGACATATTCCACACGTAGTTCGCCTTCAGCGACAAGCTCCCTGACATAAAAGTGTCTAATAGCAATATGTTTTGTCCTTCTGTGGAGCTCTGGATTGTGCGATATTTTAATAGCAGCATCATTGTTGACCCTTAGTTTTGGCGTCTCCTTTAGGCTTGAAATTTCAGCGAAAAGTCTCTTGAGCCAGACAATTTCTCGTGCCGCCTCACTTGCTGCAACCAATTCGGCTTCCGTACTCGAAATTGCTACGCAAGTTTGTCGTCGACTAGTCCATGAGATTGCTCCTCCTGAATAAATGCATAAAATGCCTGAAGTAGACCGTCCGGTGGTTTGGTCTCCGCCGTGGTCCGAGTCACTAAAGCATTCTAAAATGCCAGTATTACATTTTTTCTTATAAAGTATACCGTAGTCTAAAGTACCTTTAATATATCTGAAGATTCGCTTCAATTTAAGTATATCATCTTTAGCTGGTTTTTCTAAAGATCTTGATATGACGCTTACAGCATAGGCTAGATCAGGTCTGGTTCCAACAGTTAAATACGCAAGAGCACCTACAGCTTCTCGGTACGGGTATTTTGAAACATCCGATTCAACAGATTCTGTTTCTGGTACTCCATCCTTCAACATTGGGGTAGAAACCGGTTTACAGTCTTTCATTCCGAAACGTTCTAGTATTTTGTTTGCGTAATTACTTTGGGATACTTTAATGTTACCATCCTGGTTTTTAATTTCAAGGCCTAAAAAGTATGTAGCGTCTTTAATTGTGATTTTGAATCTTTTCTTTAGCTCATTTATGAATTTTTCAGAGTCTTTCTGATTGGTTGCTGCGACTAATCCGTCATCAACATAAAGAGCAAGGATTATCTTGTTATTTGTTCGGTTTCGAATAAATAGGCATGGATCCGTAGTACATTGTTGGAAGCCAATGCTTAACAAGTAATCGACCATACATTTATTCCAACAGCGCGGTGCCTGTTTAAGACCATATAGGCTTCTTTTCAATCTGCACACCTTATTAGATCCATCTGAATATCCGTCAGGTTGCTTCATATAAATCTCTTCATCTAATGAACCATACAGAAATGCTGTTGAGACGTCGAATTGAGTGAGTTTTAGCGCTTCGTTAGCAGCAATACTTAAAACTGATCTTATCGTAGTCATCTTAGCAACTGGACTAAAGACTTCATCATAGTCAATGCCCTTTTTCTGTGTATAGCCACGAGCAACTAGTCTTGCTTTAAATTTGTCTAGCGAGCCATCAGCGTTGGTTTTAATTTTGTAAATCCATTTACAAGATATGGGTTTTCTGTCTTTAGGAAGGTCAACCAGAGTCCAGGTTTTGTTTTCTTTTAAAGACTTAACTTCACTCTCCATTGCTTTGACCCACTGATCTTTTTGCGGACTATTTATTGCTTCTTTATAGCTTTTCGGTTCATTGATACCTCGAATATCATCTGCTGACATCATGATAAAATCTTGGTATCGCGTAGGTGGTCTTAGTTGACTTCTATCACGTAAATTCATTCTATTAGCTATCTCAGCTATGTCTTCTGCAGATTCTGGCATCTCATCATCAATATCCTCTAATGCATCTTCATATAGAGGAGATTCTGGAGGAATTTCATTATTAGATGTTTGAAGTTCAATAGGATCGTCAGGACTCCTTTCAATTCCTTGACTTACGACAAGTCCAGGCGATGTGGGAGGCACAGTAGAGCTAGGGAGCACATCAGAGTTGCTTTCATTGCGTTCTTCCTCCCTTGCATCACACATCGGCGGCGTCACGAGTGGGAAATTTATCTCGATTGAAGAGTCATCTTCATCCGAATCATTTAAGTCAATCGGATTCAAAACTGATTCATTAAATGTAACATCTCTCGATCTTATGAGTTTACTAGTATTACTGAGCAAGCGATAGCCTTCATCACCATCGTAACCAATGAGGATACACTTATCTGCCTTTTTTGACAGCTTGGTTCGCTTTTGTTTTGGAACATGAGCAAAACATTCACAACCGATAATCTTCAGGTGTTTTACTGATGGTTTCTTTTTGAACCACAGTTCAAATGGTGATTTTCCATTTTGTGAAGTTGGGCCCGTTCTGTTCAAGACATATGCAGCAGTATTTATCAACTCTGCCCATGTTGCAGCTGGTAATTCTTCATGAGCATGCATCATTGTGCGAGCTGCCTCGACTAAGGTTCGATTCTCACGTTCACTTAAGCCATTTTGTTGTGGCGTATAAGGCATAGTGAGCCTTTGTCTGATTCCAGCTTCACGAAGAATGCTTCTTATATTCTCATTATCGAATTCTCCGCCGTTATCACTAAGAAATTCTTTGACAAAGTGTCCAGCAACCTTACATTCTTGTAACATTTGTCGGAGCTTCTGAGGAACTTCCGATTTTTGTCGCATGAAGTAGACATGTCTGTACTTGCTGTAATCGTCTTTGAATAAAACAAAATAACGATTTTTATTGAAAGAAGGAGGAAATGGACCACAAACATCTGCGTGAATAATTTCCGCAGGTACTTTAGCACGTTCTCTTGTTCCAAATTTTCGTCTATGTGTTTTGCCATAAATACACCCAGTACATAATTCAGAATCTAGACGTACTTTAACACCAAGTTCCTTTTCAATAAACTGTTTTACATGTTTCTTATTCTGATGGGCTAACCTTTCATGATAGAGTTGTAGCAGATTACTTGTTGACACAACATTGAAGTCAGGAGTCGGCTTAGATATGGTTTCTACATCAAGCTTGTATAGGCCTCCATTCTTGACTCTTTTGCCAGTCAGTTTCACTTGTCCATCAACTCTTAAGGAGCAGTGTTCCCTCTCAGATATAAAAACACTATTTGTTAGTCTGTCTTGAGTGGCCAGTACAGAGAATAGGTTTCTGGCAATGTCAGGTACATACCATACATCACAGAGTTGTATCATGGATTCTTTTCCATTGACTACATTTTTCAAGTCAACTGTACCTTTGCCAACCGCTTTTATAGCATTTCCATTAGCAACAGTTACTGCACGAGTGTCATCAAAATATTGGAAACTTGAAAAGAAGTCGCTTCTACAGGTAACATGGCTAGTAGCACCATTGTCAACGAACCAACTTGTAGTATCACAGTTTGTTTGTATCGAGTTTACTTCTTGACCAGTAGTTACTTGCATGAGCATAAGGTTTAAGTTACTTGATGACTGTTTCGTCTCTGGCTTGGATGGTTTACCGTCAGCTTTCCATTTTCTACATTGTCTGACCTTATGACCAAATTTTCCACAATATCCACACTTTTTCTTTGGTTTATTACTGTTTTGAACAGCCAAAGCTTCAGCAGGTTCACTACTTTTGGATGAGAGCGAGCGTTCATAAGTACAAAGTTGCGTTGTCAGATTGTCAATTGTTTTGTTGGTCCTTGACATAAGCATCCAACTTGACTTGAAGGAGAAGTATGTTTCAGGTAGAGTATCTAGAATCTTGCAGATTAATAGGATATCTGGTAATTCAGCCTTCTCTATCTTAACTAATTCAGCTTTCAAATCTGACCATAGCGTCTTAACTTTCGAGATATGAGTCGTAATATCATGTGACGGATCTTTACGATAGCCGAAAAACTCCATACACAGCGCATAGCTCTTATCTTCAGATGTACCGTCAAACAAACGATGTAGCTCATCCCAAACATCTTTAGACGAGTTAAATCTCATTATTTTTTGAAGAGTTTCGTCTGACATGTTCGCAGATAGTAATAGTAGTGCGGAACTATCTGTTTCGTTGTATTTATCAAGGGCTTTTTCATATTCCGAAATTGCAGCGACGTCAGATGAATCAGGTCTCACCGGTTTTACTAGGTTGCCATTTATAGCATCTAACCCACCGGGCTTACCTCTTAGAAGTAGCATAGCCTTAAATTTCCACGTCGACCAATTTTTCGTGCCTTCCAGACGACCAATATCAATTTTACAACTTGTTGATTGCATTTTGAAATTACGTCTTGCTGTCAGACTTTGAAAAAATTTTCGGAAAAATATTTGCTCTTATTTATTTATTTCTATCAAATAACAATTTATTTCACATTTCACAGCGTATGCTACCATGATAAATGTAATTATCTATAAAATCAGAAGTCCGCAAATTGTGAAAATTATTATTTTAATAAACTATGACATAATAGTAAATAACAACGAATGACAAATCAAAGCATTAGAAAAATAATATAGGGTTATCAAAATTGAAAAAAGGAGACTTCTAAGAAGATTCTTTAACATGTCTTCCTCGTATCTCAACTAAAATATGAGGTGGTTGGATACATGGGTTTTCATCACTTTGATGAGTCGTCGAAGTTGCTCGGATCATATGAACTTCCGCTCGTGAGTTACGTGTCTGACGATTCGGAGACGGCGTGTCCTGTTGAGTATCTGCAGTAGTCGGTGTTCGAAAGTTTTCGAAGGTTGCAACCTTCCTCAGTGAAAGAGAAGTCTGTGCATCACCACCTGATTTCTGAGGATACGCTGAGCGTGGACGTGGATCGACCGTACTCGAAGAAGCAAGAGTGTTTGTTTGTTTTATCGGTAGATTGACTGTTCCATCGAGCTTATTAAAGAAAGATTCATGTTGCATAATGATTTTTTTTAACATGTTCTTATTTTCGTACAAGTGGAATGATAGATTCTTTTTATAATAAATATGACAGCTACTGATAAATCTTTTAATAAAAATCTCATCGTTTAAAATGGATGCCTTGGCGGCTAACTCATCTAATCTATAAAAATAATTCAGAATTGATTCATCATATTTCTGCTTTGCAGCGTAAAAATCACCTGCATAATCTCTTGCGAAATCAAATTCGCTAATGAATTTGTTTTTAATTTCGAGAAACGTTAAATTACTTTGATAAATTCTTTTAAAAAAAGAGAGGGCCGAGCCTTCAAGGTAGGCGCCGATTGCAATAGTTTGAGTTTTATCGTCCCATTTGTTGATGGCGGCCACTATTTCAAATTGTCTTAAAAAGTCTGAACAATCAGCATTGAATCCGTCAAATCATGTACAGGATTCCATCTTTAAATTAAATATAGAATTTAATTAAAATTGATTAAATAAATATGAAAAAATACGATACTGATTTTCCTTGGTCTTCTGAATAGCACAAACTTAATATCACAGGTCCTTTAAAAGTTTCAACAGTATTCTTGACATTAGTAGACTTCTCATTAATATTATAATCGTTGGGAATCTGAAAAACACGTAAGGGTATATTTTTTAAAATTATTAATTATTATCTATACCCGGCGCCTCCACCATATAACGAGAGGGGTAGCCGGGAGGTCAATGAGGGTCAAGATTCACTTTTAAATATTTATTAAAATGAAAGAACTATTCTTGATTGAAGCTACGAGAAGACTGTGTCAAAATATCAGCATAGACCACGAAAAGGAAGCCAATTCCTTTTAATTACAAAATAGCTATCAAAAGGCTTTACAAGTAGACGGATAACGCGCGAGGTATACAACCTCGCTACAGTACCTATGTAATATACCTTTGTGAAGGAAAATAAAGACTTTTATTATTATTATTATTAATCTATACAAAGTTATGAATGGGAAATTGATATTTATATTAGTTTGTTTGTAAAGTATAATCTCCTATAACATACCTACGAGCATGTCATGAGTTCGAGTTAGGATCAAATGACCAGAGGGACCTTATTCTCTAAGTGCGATAGTGATAATCAAGCTGTATAGCAATCTTATCGCAATCAATTACTGTCAAATAAATTATAGATGGAACAGGAAATGGCCAACTTCATGTTATACTGTCCGAATTCTCAAGCTGATATAACTGGAACAAAGACAGAGAATGACATTTTGAATGATATTGAATGAATGTAATTGTCAATTTGTCAATTATTTTCATGTTATTTGATAATTTCTTATGAAATGTTTTGTAATTATTCAAAAATACTAATGTTATTTAACAAGAAAAAGTAATTTGGGAGATACTGCTCTCTTAAAAATTAATGAGGTAAATGGAAATAGCCATATTGGGAAGTATTGACATGCTTTTAACCAGAAAAAGGGGTTGTTTTATATTGTTCTGGTGTTTGTTTACTTCTGAGAAATACTATTATTAAGTTATTTTTCTCTTGTGATTGATAAAAAAACATGATTATTGTTACGCAATTATAGCAAAGTAAACGTATGTATTCGTATTTGTGAGTACTTCGGAATTTGTTGGGGGAATAATGATGCATCTCACGAGTAAATATGCTTCCACCACGGCGGGCTGTATATAAAAAAGTGCAAAAATTTTGCAAAAGATCGTCAAGCTGTACCATTTTTATAAATAAATAAACGCTACCCACTCAGAGGCCCACACTACGGTTTTCCCTTGTGTCGTGGGTCCCTTAGAAAACACAAAGACAAACACAAACACCCATGACCCGAGAACAAACATCTACTTTTTACACAAATGTTTGCCCCGGCTGGGGATCGAATCCAGGACCCGCCGATCAAGAGGCAGCGTCACTACCACTTGACCAAACCGGCTACATTATACATTATACCCCTGATTATGGATCATATTAAAACCCTAAATATTTTTGATTGCTTGACGCTCTGCCAACCCAAGTGTTAGTATATGGCCAATACAGGCGGTCGTCTCGTACGCCACTTAATTTTTAACGTTCTTAAATCATGATTTTTTAAAACAATGTATTAAAATCATTATTTAACACCATTTTCCAGATAGGTATTCAATTTTCATCATATCAAACATGCAAATAAAATAACATATTTTACATTTTGACAATGTCTGAACTTCCTAACGTGAATCCTTTCTTTGGAAATAGAAGTTTTAACTGCAAAACGAGGACGAGATGAAGTAAGAAGTGTTTCCCAAATTATGATATTTCTCATTGGGTTATCATTATCGAGCATATTTTAATTACAATTAAGCTTGGATAATTAAACCACATACCACATACGTAAAAGGGATCTTAGTCGTAAGTGTACAGATAGATATATGATTTATGTCTTAACACACTTCTTCTTCTTATCATGTAGGATGTAGGTATAGTCAAGTGTGAAGTGTGTTTACCCACTGAAGATTCCAAAAAGAAGTTCGATGGAGCTTGTCCAGTCCAACAGTGGGTTCACATAGTACTTATCAAACAAAGAAAACCCTGTGAATCAAGAACTAATAGCGTATTTTCTTAAACCTTTACGTAGCCTCTGAATTAGTTTTATCTGTAAATATAAATCCCATTTCACATTGCAGAAATGTGAACTGAGAGCCATTTTTAATATTGTGATATATGCCTTGGTTGTTGACTTCAACGAAAAAAGAAGTAATATCTAAATGGGTGCCTTTAATTTTGAAGTCTGTAAACATTTTTATATTTTTTTTATTTATTGTATGTTTGTTTGTAACGAATAAACACAAATACTACTGGACCGACTTTAAAAATTCTTTCACTATTAGAATGCTACATTATCCCCGAGTAACATAGGCTAGGATATCATTTTTCTAAATTCCCACGGAAACGAAGTCCCGCGTCGGAATCTATCATGAATAAAGTTTGATAAGGTACTTACATTACAGGCACTTTAAGTAAGTGTTCCTAATAAAATCAATAAATTGAAAAATTATAGTGACAAACATATTATTTGAAGTCTTTACCTTCCTTACAGCATTAAGATAACTCTATCATATTGAGCATAGAAAAGAATTTTTCTTACTTATATTATCAAGAGCACGCTAAGCTTGACACTTTATAATATACTTATTAGGGCATATGTATTTATGTTTATTATTAATTATGTTTAGTTTCGTAAGTATAATGTTTATAATTTAATATTTTATCTTTCACCTCGGATAAGGTGTGGCTACCACTCACTCTCACCAATCACCCTAAGGTAAACTGGTAGATAATGCCATTGGGCATTAAGTCCGCCCTTGTACTTTTAGTGCATTAAGTTACTTAAGTAAATAAATAAAATAAAAACTACATTCCTGTGAAGTTGTCCAAAATCCCTTGAATTGTTTTTTTTTGTGAAGGTGTAACTAAACTCCGTCCGTCTCAAACTTTTACGTTTATAGTACATATACATATGCTCATCCCTATAATCCCTATCAGGGTAGGCAGAGCATCAGTGGTTTTAAAACCACTTGATGCCACGTTTGACATAAATTCAAGAGGGTTTTAAGATGAAAAATTATGTAAGTGGTGAGAGGTTGTCAGCCTTTTGCCCACAATACAGCAAAACCCTCGCGTCTCACTTACTGACTTTTATAGTATGCCTGGGAATAGCAGGCAGCTGGCACATTCTATGTTTTTCTATTACTCCCAGTCTAGTATGGAAGCTACTGTAGCTTCCATGCTTCCACGTTTATAGCAGGGTAGGGTCATAATTATTCTAAACTCATTATTATTATTTTGTGAAACAAACTAGGTACATTGAATAGGTAAACAATCAGACGCACTCGCGTTAATAATAAAAGTAAAATATATCAAACATATATAAGCTTGTGTTTATATCTTAGAATGCATATGATAAGTTAATTTAAAAATTGTTTCTTTTTACAGATTTTCTCCAAGCACAAAAATCAAAATTCAATTTAGTTCATGTATTTTATTTTAATATAAAAGAGCATTAAAGTTATTCAAGTGTGGTCATTTTACATCTTTGTTACTTATTTTCAAGAGCTGATATCCTCTCTTGAACCTCCACGTTTCAAAACTTCATAATATGTCATGTCACTCATTTGTACCAACTTCGACGGCAATTGGATGATGTCTCGATAACTGAAATACAATAAAACTTTGTAAAGTAAAAGATAACTACTTTTTATCTATACTAATATTTAATTAAAGAGGGAAGATTTGTAGTTTTAAACGACTTCAAAAAAGGAGAAGGTTGTTCGACTGTATGTATGTTTTTTTAATGTATGTTCACCGATTTCTCCGCCATTTATGGACCGATTTCAAAAATTATTTCACCATTGAAATTTTCCAAATTCCCATGGGAACGAAGTCGCGCGCGGTAAGCTATCATGAAAATAGTTACATATACATCATTATACTCAGCCCACATCAACCCACTGCTGGGTATGGGCTTCTTCTCTGTAGCAATAATCGTCACGGTTCTGTGCTAACCTCATCGATAGAGGTCCCGTCATTTTGACGATATCTTCTGACCATCGGGCTGGTTGGTCTGCTCATTGGCCTTGTTGCTCCCATTGGCCACCATTCGCGACTGCCTTGGCCCACTGTCTGTCGTTCCTCGTATATATAAGATACATACTTGAGGTATTTACAAATGTTTGATCTTGAATTTGTAACTTCGCATTTTCGTGGTTTTGTGTGGATGAAGTTAGAGTGTAGACGTCATTTTCTATTAGTTACCCTGCAAACAGATTTATTAATGAAAATTATGCAAAATACCTTTGATGTTGTAAATATAATAGACTAACTTTTACCCGCGGCTACGCTCTCGCGCAAAGAACTATTTTAGTCACCCATTTCATTCTTGACACCTTGATTTTCGAAAAATCCGGAAACACTCGTCCCTTTATTTGCCTTAAGGTTAATCTTGACGAAGTTTCGAGTTAAAATGTCAAAAAAAATTGTTTTCTCCATACAAACTCTGAACCCCCATTTCACCACCCCAGGGGTTGAATTTCGAAAAATCCTTTCTTAGTACTTACAACCTTTACAAAAGACACCTTTCTGCTAAATTTTAGTTTTCTAGGTCTGAGGGTTTGGGCTGGGTGTTGATGAGTCAGTGAATCAGGACGTCCAATTTTATATATAAGAAATTGTATATATAAGAAGAGCTTGATATTTAAACGATATTGAGTGGCTTGTGCCTGAAGTTGTGGTTTCAAAACCCTGCGCACGTTTGCCATTCTTTACAAAATAGTTTTTTTGCAATATTTTTTTTTTGCTTTCTGTTGTAGGTATAACATAGATGTATCGTACTACTAATGTAAAAAAACCTGTTATTTACGGGACTATAACATAACCATTTAAATATCATATTTACAAATAAAATACTTACTTCTACGCGGACTGACGTTGACAAATTTTGACACTTTTGATAAACATAGAGTAATTGTAGTAAAAAGATAAAATGATCAATAGACACCTCTTTCATAGAAAAATAAAAAAAGTTTTATGTGTTTTAGAGTTCTGTACTCAAAGGGATCCATTTGATTTGGCAGTAAAACACGAAAAAGAAAATAATAATAATCAATTTTTATTGTTTATTACGTAATCTCTACAATCCAATTACAGTAATAGGAGGAAGAAGAAGACCCAGGTTTTGTTATTGAAGTTTTGTAGAATGACGAGTTCTTTTAAAGATGAGAGACCTGGGAGGAGCAAGTTATTAACTTATTACTGATCTTGAAATAATGTTATTGAACAAGAAATGTCTTAGCCTTGTTTTCTAGAGCCCGGCCTTTCCCGAAATACGGCAGTACCACATTGGTACCGAGGCAAAGGTCGCAGTCTTATGTGGAACGCTACATGCGCCTGCACCATTACACAACACAAGCAAATAGTGCTATGCTATTTGTCTTTATTTTGTATTATTTTGACTAATGAATGGGTTAGTGAAATTAATGGACAGAAAAACATAAATTTACTACGTTTCGGATGGCTAGATAACTCATTTTGGCTCTGAGTTTCAGTAAAATTTTATTGAAACATATATATACACTGAAGCCTAAATCCCTGACGGAGTAAGCAGAACATCATAATGGTTGTAAAACAATTACATACCTAACCTACATTCTGCCGGTCATAATATAAGATTTTAAATAGGTTGTCAGTTTTTCAGCCACAGCAAAACCCACTAACTGGCTTTTAAAGTATCCCAGAAAAGAGTTGGCAGCTGGCACAATATAAGTTTCTCGTAATTATAGTCTAGCATTTAAGTAATTATTGCCATCAATAAGTAATTATAAGCAATATCCTCTTTTAACGTTTTAGTATTTAACAAATTACTTATAACATATCTAGGTATGTACTGAACCTAATTCAAATGTGAAGATTTTTTTATCTAAAAGTTTAAAAGATGGGATCATGAAAAGAAGATGATAATATTGGTTACAAAGCTTGTTTTCAGGTCAGTGTATTAGTTGCTACGTGCTGTCTCACTTTAATTCACTTTAGTTACAACCCCATCTCTCTTTAACTTATTTTTACTGTACATGTCATTTAGTTGATCACCGTGTAGAATGAATGTATTGAAAATCGCAAACTTCAGACAGGAAGTACTAAATGAACGAGAAAGCGAGAGGAATATACAAGAGACAAATATATTAAATTAGTTACAGACACGAAAGAATTTGGTAGTTTGGCAATTTATCAGCCAATGAAAACCTGTCATATCTATATCATTCAGTGGTAAAATATCATTCATTTTCAACATCCACTTTTGCTATTGCATTCAGTATCACTATCGCATTGAATTATCGCAATCACTATCATTATCTCTATCGCAGTTAGGGAATAAGCTTCCAGGCAGGTCATGTCCATCGATGAAGGAAAGCGAGGCGAGGCCGTCCACCAGCCACCTGGACGCGAACCATCTTCAATGACACCGGACTGACGACCGAATTTTTTACCAAAATCGAGTACCTACAGCCCTCAAGGGTAGACATTGGATATAGGTACATATTTATATTTCGTTGTGGCTGGATGATAACGGCTTGGAAATAAAAAAGGCAGCAAAGGATTAAACAAATTTGCCGGTTATTAATCAAATGAGCGCTTAGTTAACATTAGTTCCATTAACTACAGCAAATAGTGCGTATATGTTTACGTGTAATACCTCGCTATTTAGCAAAGCACTGTCCGTCGGCCGCCACACCGCTCCACTGCACTGCACACCACATTCCTGTACACTTGCAAAACGCGGAAGCGACTAATTAAAACCACATTAAAGAAATACCTGAGCTATCCCTCCCTCCACCTGCTCCCTTCCCTCCTCACCCCTTCGTGTACCCGCGTGTGTCGGTATGTGCTTGAGCCGACAACCGCATTACTTCACCTTCACAGTAGGCTGGCTCTCTTATATCACACTGCTTTTAATCAAATTACTGAAAACACCGAATGCGAGGCTAAAATTGGCAAGCTCGTTATAGACACATTACGAGTACGTATTGTAAGGAAGACAAACAATAACAACCCCCGCGCACGTGTGTGTACATACGAGCAAGGAAGCAGGGCAACGGTCGGTTATTTTCTGAAGAAAAAAAACGACATTGTGTATATCAGTATCCTAACAAGCGAACTCTGCATTAGAAAGGATACGAGTTTGCAAAGTAAGAGTTTATGACTTTAAGTTATTAAGCACCAGTTGGTGTTTAAAGGAAACTTTATTTTATTTTTGCTGCTGACGACACAATAAAAAAATATATAGCGGTAAAGAAAATTAAATTATTTCGCGAAAAACAATAATTTTGTGTGATTTATTGAATAAATATATTTCTTATTGCAGGGCATCCAGTGATAGTAACATTATTTTTTACATATTTTGAAAATGACGCTATACTTAGACTGAATGCACTAACCAACATGCTTTATAACTGGTAGGTGACAACATGCTTTATAACTGGTAGGTGACAACATGCTTTATAACTAGTAGGTGACAACATGCTTTATAACTAGTAGGTGACAACATGGTTTATAACTGGTAGGTGACAACATGCTTTATAACTGGTAGGTGACAACATGCTTTATAACTGGTAGGTGACAACATGCTTTATAACTAGTAGGTGACAACATGCTTTATAACTGGTAGGTGACAACATGCTTTATAACTAGTAGGTGACAACATGGTTTATAACTGGTAGGTGACAACATGCTTTATAACTGGTAGGTGACAACATGCTTTATAACTAGTAGGTGACAACATGCTTTATAACTAGTAGGTGACAACATGGTTTATAACTGGTAGGTGACAACATGCTTTATAACTGGTAGGTGATAACATGCTTTATAACTGGTAGGTGACAACATGCTTTATAACTGGTAGGTGACAACATGCTGTATAACTAGTAGGTGACAACATGCTTTATAACTAGTAGGTGACAACATGCTTTATAACTGGTAGGTGGCAACATGCTTTATAACTGGTAGGTGACAACATGCTTTATAACTGGTAGGTGACAACATGCTTTATAACTGGTAGGTGACAACATGCTTTATAACTAGTAGGTGACAACATGCTTTATAACTGGTAGGTGACAACATGCTTTATAACTAGTAGGTGACGACGCTTTATAACTAGTAGGTGACGACATGCTTTATAACTAGTAGGTGACAACATGCTTTATAACTAGTAGGTGACAACATGCTTTATAACTAGTAGGTGACAACATGCTTTATAACTAGTAGGTGACAACATGCTTTATAACTAGTAGGTGACAACGTGCTTTATAACTGGTAGGTAACGACATGCTTTATAACTAGTAGGTGACAACATGCTTTATAACTGGTAGGTGACAACATGCTTTTATAACTGATAGGTGACAACATGCTTTATAACTAGTAGGTGACAACATGCTTTATAACTAGTAGGTGACAACATGCTTTATAACTAGTAGGTGACAACATGTTTTATAAAATAAATGTTATCATCTCCTCATGCAGTAAAATGTGAATAGCATATCCTAAGAAAACAAGTTTTTCGGTTCGGAGAACCTGGATGCTTTATAAAATAAATTTTATCGTCCCTTCATGCAGTAATGTGAATAGAACCAAATGGACGAAGATATTTTAACCAATGCGCATCTCAAAATGTCGTTGTCTAGTTGGTTAGTGTATCCGCATCGTGGGACCTCCTCGTCACAGTCAGTAATTACCGCCTCTCCTCGCTCGCCTTGTATCGAGCCTCCACTTCGAAATGACAACAAAATGAACCTTTTATTTATTCTCGTCTGTCGGGACTCGAGAGGCGCTGGAAGAGCTTTTTTGTTAAGTGCGAGCTTATGGAAGGGGGTGCGTTGTTTAATTCCTACTTACTTAAACATTAGCTACGTGTTTAAGATAAATACGATGAGTTAAACCTTCACGCGATTCTTGCACACCCGTTTGTGCAGGATTTGTATCGCACGCGCCGTAAACAAGCCTGAGTTAACCCTTACATATTTTTCAGTTGTACTTACGCTGACCTTGAGTTGTAATAAAGGACAATTAGAGTAGTAATATGTATATATGGCAAACAAATTAGTCACGAATGTTGAAAAAATATAATAAAACTTTTATGAGAGAGAGACAATATGAGATACATGAGGGTCCCAACGCCGACCGCCGAAAGACTTTATACGGGCTTTACACGACACGGAGCGGCGGTGGCGAAGAGTTACACAAATTAAACGAAAACAGATTATTCTGTGACAAAAACTGTGCGGAGGTGAGGTGGGGCGGGGGCGGGGGGTCTGTTTAATGAAGATGAACTCGCGACGATTCCTTCGAAACACCTGCTTTCAAACTGCGGGCCGCGCTGAATAATTAATGAAGTTGAGCACGAGTTACACGCCGCGACAGACTTCGCCAGATTATTTCATTGTTGACTTAATACTCTCATTTATACCTGGCTATTTAATATTTGGTGAAGTGGGTCACACCGCCCGCCGGGCCGTGGGCTCTCGTGTCGCCTGCGCGTACTTTTATCAATAAAAATTATACTTTTCCGCGGCGCGTCGTGGCTGATATAATTAGCTGTTTCCGTCGCCTGGCCGACGCCACAATTTTGGGAGCAATTCATTTCAAACGGAAATATAAGTGAGAAAACAGATGATGTGTGACTATAGTTTAGAACTACATAGATGCGATTGGAGATACAATATGTATTTTTCACCAAAATGTTTGCGGGATAAACACAAAAAAACATGAATTGTATTTATATTTAAAGTTAAAAAATGATAATTGCATGCCACGCTATATTTGTATAACAGAGCATTTTTTAAACTGTACAAATATTTCCCTTCTAAATTTCGAAAATTATAAGTTAGCCTCATATAACACAAGAAGCAATTAAATTCGAGGAGATAGTTTAACACTTGTTTTGGATAGTTGTAATTATGAGGTTCTGACAATTTGCAGTCAATTTTATAAAAGTCAGTATTTTGACATTTGTGGTATTTTAGACATTGACAATAATTTTAATATTTGCTGTATATAATTATCGTAATCATAAGTCGAATTTTTTCCTGGAATTTTTGACACAATTAGAGAAACTGTTGGAACATTTTTTCAATAAGAAATGCATTATAGGAGGTCAAATGTAACATGAGTGTTAAACTTCCCTGGGTCGCAAAGGGTGTGAAAACTGCAAGTAAAATGAAACGTTTTCTGTCGGCGGCCAATAGATGCAGTTGTGATGACTCGATTGTAAAATACTAAAAATAATTATATTCATGTAAAGAGCACTTTAGAAATTTGGGAATTCTGACTATTCCGTGTCTGTATATCCTTATTTTATTACCTGATCTTGTTAGGAGACCAAAAAGATTTGAAACTACAGAAGAGAGACAGCACAGAGAAACAACTCGTAGGAAAGACCTCCCTAATATGATAGTTCCAAAATTGCGAGGTTTCACATAGCGTTAGGTATCAGGCGGTTAAATTATTTAACTGTCTACAATTTAAAAATGCGTTAAAGTCTTTTTTGTTGAAAGAATGTTATTACAGTTTAGATGAATTTATGAAGTGTAAGTAGTGTTAATTTATTTGGAATTTTTTAATACTAGTTGACATTTTAATTTATTTAGATTTTTATTTTCAGTTTTTAATAGAATAGTTTCGACATTTCTATTTATAATTGACTTTAATTTACATGACTTAATTTATTGTTTTTTGTCATTTTAATTTAATTTTGATTTTTCTAATATTTAACATTTTAATTTATTGTGACTTTTCAAATTTTTGACATTTTAGTTTATTTTTATTTATTTTTGACATCATTGATAAATTTTTGTTATTCTCAAATTATTTAGCTAATTAAATTTAAATTTGTGAGTGCATGAAAAATTTATTTATTATTTTAGTCATCAGTTTTTATAAGTTTTGTATTGATTTTCTAGCTTTAATTTTAATTATTATGTATCTAACTACATTCCAACACAATTGTAAAATATTTTTATAAGGAATAAATAAATAATTATAATAAATAATAATTTAGCTACAAGAAAATGATTAAGAAGATGCATATGCAATTAAACAAAAAAATCTTATGGCCTGATAAAAAAATCTAAGTACCTACCTACTTACCTACTTTAAAATGTATGGGAAAAGTTTTTTTTGGATTTGTGACTTTACTAGTACTCCAACCTCAGTTATTCCCATATAACTTTTTGATCAGCATACTAAACTGGATCGAATGGCATCAAAAAAGTTTTTGTGAAAAATGCAGATTTTTTTGCTACCTAACCGTATTTTTTTTTGAAAATCTGTGAATGAGAATGAAATTTATTTGAAAAATTATGGATAGTTTCTTAAGATCATTTTCTTGTAGCTGCAACGATCAAGGTACCTCCCTTGGCTGCCCCATAGAAACTTTCCACCCTGTATATTTGTATAATGAGGTAAATACACGGTAATTCTCTCTCCATATATTTAAGTGTTGCTGATGGAAGCGCAGACCGGAGTGTTTCGGCGAGCTTGTTTCTACTGTGAATATTTAATACAGTTATGAGCGCGGTTAGCACAGAGGCAGTAAACGCCTGCAAATACCGCTCTTTATTTCGCTTTACGACCGTTTTGTTTTACGAGCGAAACAAACACTGCGCTGTGAGCGACGCGACGCGGTGTAAACAGTATTAGAGAGAGCTAACTCATAACCCGCGGGGCATGCTCTACACTACAATGTACATTGCACGCTATACCGACACGCGGAGGCAGACGAATGCCACCGGCTTGTTTTGTTGAAGTGTGAGCTCGGATCATGCCCCCGCTTTACACGCTAACGACACAAAAGTGGGTCGACAGCCGCTCACAGCTCGCACATAGGCTGAGCCGCGCACGACACGTGTGTTTCAGCGGTGCATAGCGAGCCGCTGCACGCGCCTTTATGACATCGGTTCGAAAGTTTGAACTGCACTCCGCACGCAACTCACATGACGTCACGATGCCGTCCAACCCCCGACCGCTTGCCGTACCGCTCGACTTGCACTACGGGATGACACACGCCAAGATATATCGTCGACCGCAGCGCCGGTAATTTGTCCTGCAAAACTATATATCACACGATTTAAAGCTGACGTTTTCGCTTCACAATAAGGCCGCATAAACATGGCTGTTTGGATTTTGTGTGGAGTGACGTGTGGGGCGTGGGGCGAACGCAAGCTCATTAGCGACGAGAAACTATGTTTAAATAGAGTAGCAACTATAGTTTCTAGCAGCAGCAGTACACGGGAACACGCCGCGCCCCGGTGAGCTACACTTTTAAGCGCTAGCTTTGTTAAATATAACAAAGAAGTGCACCGGTCGGCACAATATCGCAAAGTGGGTTACGAGCGGCTCGCGGCACGAGCCCGTTTAATAGAAGAGCAACTTGTTGACTTGTTTTCAACTACATTTTCTTTGCATTCCCTCCGATATTTTCCTTTAAATTGCTTCTCTTAGGTAAACAGCGCCGGTCGACCGGCCGCATTATGCAAGCCCCGGAACCGGGCATAATTTGTCCGGGAAAACGATATTTTTCCCACGATGAAAGTTCCCGGAAACCTTTTGGATATAATTCGTGTTCCGCTCGGGCGAGCGCCACCTTAACATTCCGTCGGGAGGCTGCGACCGCGCTGCCGCAACCACCGCACCGCATCGCTCCCTCATAAATTAGACTTTTCGAACATGCTTTAATATATTCACGCAAGGAACGATATAAATAAAATAAGAATCTACGCCGTAAAACTAAAGCGTTAAAATCTAAACAAAAATTGTATTAAATGATTTAAATGTAGAGTTTACACTGAAATAAAACCGGCGGCGCAGGCCGCGGTATCCCATAAGCATATCCAGTTGCAGAATCACTCCGCACACGTATTATACGTAATTAGTAAGTACTGTATGTCTTCACATTTTTATCACCGAAAATCTACCACGAAACTTTTGTAAAAACGAGTAATGGACATTAAAACCGTCCATTACTCATTAACCGACGACCTTAAGGACCAGGTAGATATCGAGAGGGAGCGCAGAGCGATGGCGGTCCGATGTAACATGCTGGTGCGGAGGTTTGCACGTTGTAGTGAACAAGTGAAAGTCACTCTTTTTAAAGCTTATTGCCAAGTATTCTACACGTGCAGCCTCTGGACCAGCTATACGCAAAAGACCATCAACGCTCTGCGCGTCCAGTATAATAACGGCTTCAGGATGTTGTTGGGTCTGTCCCGCTCGTGCAGCGCGTCGGGTATGTTTGAGCAGGCGCGAACGGATGATTTTTTCGCGATAATGCGCAAAAGAACAAACTCGTTGCTAAGCAGGGTGCGGGCCAGTTCTAGCTCCATCTTGAAGACTGTCTCTGAGCGGTACGATTCTCGGATCATGTGTCACTGGGCCGAGGTGCTTTCTAAGAATAATAAAAAGTTGTGACGTCGATTCCCGGTCGGGACCAACATCTAGTCGGGGGTCGGATTATGAGAATTTATTTGTGTAATTTGTGTGACTTTTGTTTTATTTGTAATAATAATGGATCTTTGTTATCTCTGACATTAAATTAAAGTAAAAGCTCCACCACCGCTTTCATTTTTATAAAAGTACACACATTATGCAGGATGTCGCGAACTCTTTTGAGACTTTAACAACACAATGCGGGTTGTTGTCTCCAAATGTGTATTTTTCGATGAGTAACCTTATGATGTAATTTTCGATCAAAATAGCGATACAACGACGAAAAAAATAAAAGTTCTTCCAGGACATGCGGTTGCGACCTACTAAAATTCATTGTTCTGTACTTATCACTAGATTATATTTCTGATCCACCACCTTGTGAAGTAGAATTTCGTCTTCTTCTTTCTTAAAACGCTCGTAGCCCAGTGACACTCGCTGATCTCAACCGATCAGAGAGGTAAAGCAACGTACACAGAGGCAGGGAATCTGATGGGTGACCAAAGTGGCAATTTATCACGAGTGTTTTCGTGCTTCAGAGGGCACGTTAAGTTGTTGGTCCCGGCTGTTGTCGATTGACTACAGTCGTTAAAACCAAGTCAGAGGCCATTGTGCGGTTTGAAAAAAATTTCGTAAAACGGGAGCTTAGTCTATAGCTGTGTCGACAGGAACAGCTCCAGTTGTTCGAAGACTAAAATAGTTAGTCCAATGAGAAACGGTGGTCATTTCAGCCCATAATAACAGGTCTTTACCTATGAAATTGCCGATTATTTCTCAAGCTTTATTTTATTCATAATTTATTTGATTGAACAGCTATTACTAAAAAAAAATTATTTTGAACTTTGGCCATATATCGGAGATATTGAGTCAAGTTAATACATATTTACTTTAGATCTATTTGCTGAAACATTAAAAATCTAACTTTGACTAAGTTTAAGACAAAATTGTATAAATGGCTAAATGACAAAACTTTCTATAAGATAAATGAATTTTTACAGTAATTTTGATGAATTTCTAATATTTTATAATCAAATAATAATTTAAATGTAGTTGGAATGAAACAATAGTGATGAATTTGAATTTGTATAAAACTTTTAAGACTACCCGCCACCTTATTGCATGCTTATTTTATTTAAGCAAAACATGATGTACTTAACTACCTTATTGTCACCTAAAATACCATGTTTTATGCAAATAAATGATTATTGATTAAAAAGAAGCTTAAATATAGCTCATTTCATCCGTTGCCCGTTTCATTGCTTATTTTTGCTGTACCGTTGTTACAGTTAAAACTTTCAATAAAGTAAGTATGATGAAAATTAACTTAATGTTGTCCAAACCTTTCCACATAATTTTGGTAAATTTGGATTTCGCATTCCCGAGAAAAATCCAAAATCGTTAGTATGGAAAATTCAGTTTTCCAAAAATATTGTATGAAAAACGGCAATTTCATAGGTAAAGACCTATTATGATCGTCAAAAACATAAATTATTAAAATTACAATGAAAATGAACTAATTTAAACAATGTCAAATAAAAATAAGCAAATAAATTAAATATACAAAAGTATATCATAAATGTCAAAAAAAATATGTCACAATTAATAAATAACATTTAATATCAATTCGGAATTTTTTAATTGAATAGAATTAATTTTCCAATAAAAAGTTTTTTAGTTGGCAAGAAAATGTTTCGTCATTTCTTTGATTTCTCAAGTCAGCGGGTAGGTGTTCATAATATGTCAACCCAATCACACGCGGATTCTTTATAGGTAACTATACTATGTTTGTAAAAAGGGTTCCACCTCTGTGTACACTAGGTATCATGTAATTTGCTTCACATATTCGCCTACGAAAGTACAATATCTAAACATGCTATGTAATTAAGTGATTGATTTTTAACATTAAAGAAATGTATGAAACAACTTACTCGCTCTAAAACTTTCTTTAAGAGAAAACAGAAATATCTCGCTGTGTTCCTAGACAGTTTTGGGTTCGTTGTCAAAATAAGATCTTATCAGTAGTCATTACATACATAGCCTGCCATGGCCTCTGACCGAGACGGTGTCCTATTCGCCACTGCCGATGCCGCACAGTCTCAGTCCTGCAGCGGTGAGTCGGCTGACACTCCGATTGTGATGCAACTAAAAAGTGTATTCTGCTTTTAATTTCTTTTAATTTCAACTGCCTTACGTACTATCAGTGGATAGTCCTAGGGGCCGTCCATTAATCACGTGATGTTTTTTTTAGCATTTTTTAACCCTCCCTCCCTCTTGGTGATACGTGGTGAGGTTTAAGACTAACTCAAAAATCACGTGTATTCTTAGTACCTACAAATAATCATGAAATTTTTAGAATATTATCTTTAAATATAGATACATACAAAGTATAATCTAATTTTATTTTAAAATAAAGGACCATGATAAAAACGTCTAGACAGAAATGTTGCAGGTTGTTTTTGACTGGAATAAAAATAATATTAAAGGAATAGAGTAATCATGCTAAAAAAATTATTATATTGTATTAGTACATGAACATATTTAATGTACATTGTCCTCGGACCACGGATTAGCAAGACTTTCTTCAACACTAACAACTAAATAAGCACCTTGCAAGTCAGTTGTTGGCACTGTGCTTTGTTGAAGATCAACGTCAGTTTCATCAAGCCACACTACACGCCGATTTTCGGTTTAGAAATCGCGCGTTTGATGCAAAAATAAATACACGTGATACGTGATATTTTACTACACCCCCCTCCCCCCTTGTGATATTTCGTGATTTTTGCTAAACCCCCTCTCCCCCCTTTCAAGCCTCACGTGATTAGTGGACGGCCCCCTACCTAGCGTACATTGGAGAGGATGAAAGGTAAAAACAAAATACGTGTATACGCGAATTTCGACCCGTATTAGTATTAAATTATGTGTTCAAATCGCGGAAGTTTAAAGTGTTATAAAAAGTATATCATTTTATGTTAAGTATTTTTGTGAACTTACCGAAATAAACGATGTTAATATTATTAAAGATAATATGTAAAATTAATATCTACTTTTCTGTACATTAGGTCAGCAAATGATGTCGAGGGCGCGGGGTCGAACGTTCCCGTCGGCTAATGAGCCTGGCTAATTAGTCGGTCGGTGGCTCACTGATTCACATTTCATTTACATAGTATTGCCCAGTTCGTACAATTCCCTATACGCGCTAATTATCTGCTGATGTTATTAGTGTATTATGCATGTTATATTGTCAGTAAGACATAGGTAGACTCATTATTTGTACAGTACCCTACTTCCATAATACCGTCTCTAACATCGTTCCGAACCAATGTTGATGTTTTTTTATATATATAGTTTAAAGTATGACGATTGATAGAGGCACATTGAGATTTGGAGTTTTACTACTTTAAAAGCATTTCTCAGCATTGAATAAGAGCATTAATGGAGACAGCTCTATTTATCCACGTACGTAAGGCTACATTCATTCCAAATTACTCAATGAAGCCCTCCAGACAGTATTTTGTACTTATTCAGGTAACGAAGAGCTTGTGTTAAAATCTAAAGGTGCTATTTTGAAACATTAGCTATTTTAACTTTGCGCCTATTTGCAAAGGTGCAGTCTTCCTCAGATAAGAACAGAAACTCCGAGGATTGCTCTTTTTTACCGGACTGCGCAACGCAAAAGATTTTGTTTAAACTCAATCATTCAAATTTTCAAACTGTTAAATGACTTAATACCTCAATAACTCTGGAGTCACAAATTATATCATAACCCTTTTTACAAAGTTTATGTCTCATATCTTGTTATACTTCACTGGTACACTACTACTACAACTTCTTCTATTTCCGTGCCTGTCTACTGAACACTGTTTAGGCCAGTGTTCACCAAAAATTTAACCAACGATTAGCAGCTAACCAGAGATTTGACAATGTCATTTTCATATATTTTTTTTGACATTTTGTCTGATTAACTTCTAACCGCGGCTTAACCGTTGGTTATATTTTTGGTGGACACAGGCATTAATTGACAGTCAGCTCCGCGTTGATCTGCCTGTCTCCCGCCGAGTCCAATACGACTCAACTGTCCACTCTTTAATGTTCTAGAACGTATATTTACGACGGCATTATGATAATTATATGATTTAGATAATTAGAGTCCATAAAAGTCTTCAGAACCGCTATAAGCACTGCTAGCTCTACATTTCACTATGAATACTTCATTCAACATACAACAACGGTCACTGAGCACAGATCATTAATTGATTGAAGCCGAATCCGCTTACGAAATATCATCACTACGAAATATAATTTTCATTTATATGTGTCACCGTAAGATCATGAACTTCGTAAGTTTATAATCTTACTCGCGAGATTATAAACTATCAAAATTGTGAACTGTGTCAACAGTTCACAATTTAACTTATCATTTTCTGTTAGTTTATAATCTCACCGCCAGAAACCGTGAAATTATGAAGGAATCTATGTTGAACGAATGAAGGAACGAGCGAGTTCACAATCTGACGGTTTTAATCACTCGTGAAACCGTCCCTGACTGGTCGATCGCTCGTTGTGTCCATAGAGTTGAGAAACTTACATTGGAGTCAAAAATAAAAGGCACGTTCAATGTTTTGATTTGACATCATAATAACTATTTTACGTTTTGTAAGAAAATAAATATCACAATATTGTTATTTTTTAAGCTTTTATCTTTATAATAAAGAACTCAAAAACAACCACAAAAAAATTCTTATTTGATTAGGAAAAATCAATTAAAAATAAACTCGCAAGATAAAAACTTAATACAAAACTTAAGATTGTATTTTATAAACAAAACACACTTTGAATTTTTTCACTCGTCCATTCTAGGTTTTTACTTTTTTCACTGTGGCCATTGTAATACTTTTTCAACTCTATTTGTTCGGATGACAACTTAAGATGGCGGCGAGGGACACATTACATTCAACCAATCACCGTGCAAGGTGCGTTCCGTTACGTGCAAGCTTCATGCCAGTGTATAATTTCACGGTTTATGGCAGTGAGATTATAAACTAACGGAAAATAATAAATTAAATTGTGAACTGTTGATACAGTTCACAATTTTTCGATAGTTTATAATCACGCGAGTAAGATTATAAACTTACGAAGGTCATGATCTTACGGTGACACATGCATGACGATTTAAGAAACTTGGGTTCCGCAGCTTTTCACTACATTGTCCTAAATATTCACTCGTTCGTGACCGTGCCCTCTGTGCCTCCGTGATGTTTCCACGGGAGGTCCTCCTCTGCGTAGTCGATTGATTAATCGGCAACAAAAAACAAAAACATCGGCTCCGTCGCGTCGTGCGCTAAATATTCACGAGTTCCCTGGAGATACGATTAGATATACCCCTCACTCCCTGCTCTTTGGAGTGAAGGAGGGTAGGTCTACTCTCATCAGCCGACGACAAACGTATGCAAATCGACGTTTTCGCTGGATATTGTGTCACAATACGCATTGTATGAGCACCATGCATCTATTATCCGGGGCTGTATTGGCAACACTGTTTTCCCGAACCAGGAGATAAATTGGGAAGGCACTTTATATAGTCAGAGTACAAAGCGCGGCGCCAATAAAGAGCAAGAAATTAAATGATACTATGAGCTACTCTCGGGTAAAGATTAAATATGAAATTGCCGTTCTCCATACAAATTAGGGAAACTTATTTTTCATACAAATACATTTTTGGATTTTTTTGGGACCACATTAAGCTAATTATGGACAAGTTATGAGCAAAAAACTCCCTGCTACCCTTAGCGGCATCTAAAATCGATGGGACTTTAATAGACAATGTTCAGGGGATCTCCCTCTACACAATCCTGAAAATTTTGGAACTACACGATTTAATTCGTTTTCTGACAATATTTTTTCCAGTTTTGTCGGGCTACAACAAAAGTAGATAACTATACTTCGTTTTTTTTAGCATTCGATATTATGTAAACAAAGAAGCAGTGGTAGAAAACATTTTTTTACGAACACAAAAACTATGATAAATACAAGAGTTTAAATAAAATTATTGACAGGCCCAAACTGTTGTAGTATTACACTTAGGATTTAGTGTTCCAGTACCACAAGTTAATGTAAGATAAAAGTTAAGGGTAGTGTAGGATTACACCTAGGCTATAGGAGCTTCGGTCACTAAAACATAGGTGCAAGAAAAGAGTTTCTAGGCCTTGCGTCGAGAATTCTAGAACCTTAGGGTTAGAATTCTAGGCAAGCGCAAGGACCTAGGTAGAAAGGAAAAGTGAAAAGGAAAAATGAACTAGGGTAGAGCACTGAGGAATTTATTAGGTACACAAGTGAGTAGGCCGGTCTACACTATGGCTCGTGTTAGACTGGTTATACTAAATAAGGAATTAATAAGAAAATGTACAACAATACTGCTTAAGGCGTAGGTCCAGGACGGGTGATCTCCGTGGGTTAAGTCCAATTATAATCCTGACGGGACCCCAAATCCGGTCAACTATTTGCCACTAGCGAGGCGTGGTAGATGGAAGAGATATAGTCTAAAAAGAGTCTCCGTCACTGCGTAGCGGTATTTATTTTAAAGACTTTTAGGTCGTCTTTTAGCAAATAGAAAGGTTTTATAATTTAGCACTGATTCAAGTTTTATTTTTAAAAAGTACACTTTCCAGTCCCTGAGCCAAGCTGTGACCCAGGGAAAGTTTTAGGAATAGAAGGTCCTGGTTTTAAACTCGCTTCAGAGCACCAGGACGAAAACGTGATTTTTTTCAGCTCTCAGTTCGCTTTCCCCAACTTCAAGTCTGAAGTGCAAATGTAAAAAAAAAGTTAAGACTCACAAAAGTAAGTGGCCAGTCGAAGCATCATTCTATGTCAATGGTTAAAATGGTTTAGACAAGACACTAACGACATATAATTATGTCATAGCATAAAATGATGGCATAAACCCAAAGACATAGAATTCGAAGAAAGAACGATGACAAGACAGCTGTGACAATGCAAGCCAAACATGACATGATAAACAAAACAATGAAAAATTGAAATGATAAAAACTTGGTGTAAAAGAAGAATAGGGTTACAAGAAAACCAAACCCTACACTGTGCCATCAATAATATCTTTTTGTTTTACTCTACAACGCAGAGCAAGTTGAAGCTATTTCAGATATAGATCTTAGAAACAAAACGAAATATGATTTAATTTAAATATTTAAAAACCCTGTATGCCGTTCGACCCTTTCTGAGTGAGTCGGTAAGACGGAGGTTGATGAAATGTCTGGTTTTGTCTCACTTAGATTATTGTGTTACAGTGTTTGGTCCGTGCCGAAACAAAAAAGCTGAAAAACAAATGCTGAGAGTGCAAAACTCGTGTATCAGATTCTGTTACCATGTCTCAAACGATCTCATTATCACACTCTTCTTAAATACTTACAACATACTTAATATTAAGAATAGAAAGACGTTAAAATTTAGTAATTTAATTTTCAAACTAAAGAAACTTGAGATCCCTGCCGAACTAGCAAGAAAATTTAAATATACTAGCGCGGGCCCAGGTAAAAAGAAGTCAGAACGATTTTCTAAGTTGTTTTTACTGCCACCTAAGTTGGAGTTCTTCAAAGGAAGCTTTGGATACTCAGCGTCCAAATTATTGAACAATATTCCGCCTCCTGTTAGGGGTTCGAAAACAATTAACCTGTTCGAAAGATTGTCCAGCGAGTGGCTAATGTCAACAAAAAAAATCATCATTTATCTGGTCACCAGTTCGTCAGATAAAGTAAGTAGAATCTCTTAATGATAACCCATGATGGGGTCTGGGTTTTTCGCAAGTGCGAGCGTTGAGTAATGCCAATAAGGATTCCAGAGAGAATTATGTCATCCAAATTACTGAACTTATATATACTTATGATTGCACATCGCCATCATTTTTTTTAAAATATATTTTAAAAGTATATATAAGTTCAGTAATTTGGATGACATAATTCTCTCTGGAATCCTTATTGGCATTACTCAACGCTCGCACAAAAACAGCAAATATAAGGTAAACCGTGCTGGCAGATTACCGCCCGCGCCTCTCTCGGGCCCCTTTATCGCCTCACCCCGAGCCCCCTTACCGCGCTTAAAAATTAACAACATCAAAAATTAACAAAATATAACAACAAATGGAAATCCTCAATCTGAAAAATGTACTAATCGCACTCTTGTGAGAGATGAGTGACGTTTGACCTGTACTGTGATGTGACATTTTATGTTTGCAACCTCTGCTTCTTGAAATCTTTTAGTTAACTTTTTTATTTATTTTTTATGAATTTTTTATTTGTATTAATTTAAGTTTCGTAGTATAAAATTTAAATTACAATGTAATATTATTTAAATATGACAAAAGTGTCACATTATCGGGCACTTAGAACCTAAAAACATAAATTAAAAATACAATATGCATTTATTCATATTTTTTTCGTTCGCCACACATTAACATGACAGATGAAAGACTCAAATTCACAAGATCCTAATGCTAAAAAAAATGAAGTACTTTTAGTAATTTTTGCGGAATACAATGCCTTTTAGCAGATAACCACAAACGAAAATGTCATTGATTTATTTAGATTATGTTCTGGTTCGTAGTATTTTTTGTTTTTGTTGGTTTTTTTTAAAGCGCTGAATCATTTTCGATAAAATTTATATGGGACCACTACAGGAGTATACTCTTTCGAACAAAAAATAATATAGAAAATCGGAAAACATTTGGCGAAGATATCGCGTAACAAACATACAAAAAAAACATACAGACGAATTGAGAACCTCCTCCTTTTTTGAAGTCGGTTGAAAAACATGTACTGCATCGAGCAACAGATGAAACAAGTTATATTTAAGCTTCGTGTTCCGTAAGTAAATAAGAAGTAAAAATATATTAATTTTATTCAAAACCTCATTAATATGGCCAAGTTTTATAATAAAAACAATCCAAAAAACTATGATCAATCCAATGCTTGAATAAATCGCCAATTTCATACTTTAACCACCTTTAGATCTGGAAACTAACTGTGGACTGTGTCTTAGCAGGGTGAAAAAATAAAAACCTTTTTAGCGAATCCTTTAAATACAAACCATGAATTTGAAAGTAATGAAATTGCTATTTGTATTCCGTACAAATATTGTGGTTTACTGATGATGAAATGGTTCACATGTTGCAGGGGTGGGAGACGTGCCGGGCCGCATGATTCGCGGCAGGCGGAGCAATGAGCGCAAAGCAGCGGTGCAGACACTTCATGTGTGAAGATATTATCTCTCTCGACATACAGCACGCCGCGCCGCTCCGCTGAGCACGCCGCCTTACCTGTCCACTGTCAGATCAAACAGGTTCACATCACCCTCCCCTCCCACCCCCCAGATCCACTTATCTCATCCCTACTTTGCGTAACGTTCCAAATGTATTTCGGCGCTCTTATTCGACAGTCGAAAACCCTTCTTCCCGCTCTGGAACAGATTCCGCTTCGTTTTACCGACTCGAGTGATGAGCTTAGCGTAATCCAGTCCCTCGGAGTGGCGCGTGCCGCTTGCTTACTTATTCTTTTATTACAGATTCACTTTGTACGTCTCGCTCACAGGAGTGCTCATCACATATACATGGCCGTCGTCGCTCTGCAAGACTCCTCGCGTTTAGTGTCGCTGGGATACGTCATCGAGCGGATGCCGCCCGCGCCTACGGCTTATTGCCATGAATACTAAACGATATCTTCCAGCCAATCAGCTGCAGCCTCCTATTTCCATAATAGGAGATAAGGTATCGCATACGAGAATGATACTCATACGACGCGGTGCGGTCGACTATTAACAATCTGAAACCGCATGAATTCAGTAATACGCTTTTTGTCTAGGGTGACGAGAGTCGCAGACAATAGATCCCAGACACGGAGACTTTCAACAGTGAATGAGAACACCCTCTGTTACATGAGGCACCGATTGTTCAAAATGTTTGGGTACGAATTTAATGGAACACTGGTGCAATTTTAGAGTGAAAATAAATTATATTGTGGGGCCTGGCGCGGGCCGGTCACGATCCGGCGGCCGCCGCGATCTATCGAATTATCGATGATTTACAGCCAGGACCTATTGCTCTCATAAATCCTGAACTTCCCCTTCTACTTAGCCCTTCGTTTCTTTCCCGATAAAATCTCTACGAGAAAAATATACAGTTTTATTAGCGACAGGGTTACGACAAATCGTAAATTATATACATCGGAAGTAGAGCCAACGCAGGATGTTTTCACCGCCACTATATCAACCATAATCAACCAGTTTTTGATGAGGTCACGGCTGGGAAAACATTTTACCATGACAAAATTACGCACAATTTTCGTGATTTGGTTCCCACACTGTACTGTTCAAACAACGTTCGAACATAACAATCAGTAATTTCAACCATCGCGCGTGTAACCTAAATGCAAGAAGTTGCTGTGTCCGCGCAATATATCGATAGCACACAAAAGGGTGTTCTGATCTCTTGTCGTCATCGCCATCAGTGGGAGTAATTCGTGTGCACCTGAATCGCTGGCAGCCCGCACACACACCATAGATGTCCGCTGAAACATCAATACGAACCGACTTTACGTAGGTGAGGATTTATTATGTTTTTCTAAAACCAATCAATAATTATTCTGCATCCGCAGCAACCCGTACATCATCGCGAGTACATGAATGTAATGTGAAGTACCAGCGCTGTCGTTACCGTACTACACATCACTCGGAGCCATATTGTTGTTCTCCACAAAGCACACTGCCAGCGGTTAAAACAGATACCATATGTAAAAGTCAAGAAAATAATAAAATTAAATGTATTGACTTCTGACTGCGCTCGGCAACGCGCGCGGCGGTGGCATTGCAGTACTATTGAACTGAAATGAGCTTCCCTTTCATTTCATACTGAAAATTAAACTCTGTTTAAACTTTTATAAACTAAAACTGGCAAAGTGCTTTAAAGAAACTAGGAAACTGAAAGATAATAAAAGTAACTCGTTGTTCGAGGATAGGATACATGTAACACAATGGACTAAGAAATGTTTTTTTATTTAGCAAAGGTAAGTTGTTAGATGGTGCGGAAAAGCTAAAAAGACAAAACAAAATGTACTTGTTTGTTGGGTGTCGGCGGGAAGAAATACGCCGTAAATAATGTTGATACAGCGGCAGGCAGTGAAGCAGTGGCCGCCCCCCCGCACCCCGCGCCCGCCTCAAGCCGCGCGGAGATTAATGGCGCTCTCGAATGGCCGCCCGCTCCACAAACGGCTCTAAAGAAAACGTTCAGTTAGCCTCTAATTTCCTCGCCTTTAACATTTCCTTTATTCGCAACAGCCGCTTCCATTGTACCCCGATTCTAAATGTATTCATCGATTACCTTAAAGGGAAAGCTTTTATGAAGGAACATAAATATAAGTGAAAAACAGTGGGACAAAACAGCCGCTAATACCGGGCGAAACAAAGGACTATTGTTGGGCGATAACAGTCGCAGCCGAAGTTATTTACAGCAAACGATGAAAGTGCAAGCTGTGGCAAAAGAGAACGAGGCTATTTCAACAGCCAATTTCATAATAAATAGAAGTCCACCAGTGTGACCACACACCACACCCCCGTGACCCGCCGGCGGCGAGTCGTCGTCCGGCTGCAATATGGTCCCGCTTTCTTAAATAAAATTTGAATTCAGGATCGTGGGAACGAGCTTATACATATGCAACTTTCGAGATTATGCAAATATTGAATAACATGTCGGCAGGGAGGGGCCACTCGGATATTTTCAGGTATAAACTTGAGACGGCCGCCAACCGTCGCTTTACCAACAGTTATTATAAATTTCGTTGTAGCGTGGGACATCTTGAAAGGAGTGTACAGCTTCCGGAGGTGGTATTATCGCTGACGGAGAGGCAATAGCATGTTCCGGGGCCGACAAACAGAAGGACATTAGCGCGCTTCCCGCCGCCGCCGGTGCACAGCGAGCGCCGCGCGCTCGGTACAAGCTTCGCCAATATTTAATTATGTGTACCGAGGAGCATGCTGCCGTTTAGCTGGAGGTGAATATGTAAAGGAAGGTGAATGATCGAAATTAAATGAATTTATTGTGGTAAGTGCAGTTAGTAATAAATTTTTAATGCTTCGATATTAGTCCACATTTTGTGTAAATATGACGGAAGTTTTGGTTCCGTTGAGGAACTTAGCTCAAACAAACATTCACTGTACTTGTATGAACTCGTAGTGTGAGCGCTTATTTGGCAGGTCTAGATATTCCGTCTGTGTTCACTCCTGTACATGCAGCAGTCAAAAGATCCAATACACTGCAACGTGTCCCCGAGGACTCGGCGCGATGCGGTGCGGGATAACAACCTGCATTGATACTGTGGAACTCTGGCTCACATCCCGTTTCTCCTTTTATTTATTGAGTCTATGTGAGCACAAAATGTTACATTTCAGGTAGAATCAACAAAAAGCCCTGATAGTGTACTGCAGCAACGATGAGACTGATGAGGAAGAGCAAATCATTGATAAGTCATTATCACTGATAACACTTTTTTACGGAGTAGTCTTTAGCACTGTGGATCATGATTTACGGGAGTTTAGCGGGAGGTTACTTTATTAACTAAATACATTAAAATTACCTTTATTCATGTCAGATGTAATTTAAATCAAAAATTTAAAAGAACACATTCTTATATACGTTTAGGTTTTGTATAGGTTTTTTTTAATTATTTATGTAATTTAATAGTTTTGAACTGGGCTTTAAATCAACGGCGACAGTCAACACACTAGCCGGGCAGTAGCATTACACAATCAAGGAGAAACAACGGCTATCAGCAACTGAAAAAACTGCACTAAACTCGTTCCAAAAATCTCTGAAAAAGAAAATACTAATTGGCACACGAGATTCATATCGATATCAAGCCTAAAAATAGAAGTATTGGTGCTTATTTTTTATATTTTGAACACAATCTAGCACAAGGGCGAAAATTATTATTTTGTCGCAGCTCGTGGAGGGGTCAAATGGTATCGAGGGGGTGCGGGGAGGTGTACTCGTGGGAAGCTCCGCCGCATTTTCCGCGTAATTAGGTGCGAACCAACTACGACCCTTTACGGGACTTGTTAGCGTACTATTAGCTTCACAACCCTAATGGATATGATATGACAATAATTATGTATAGAAGCGGAACCAGAGACCGCAAGTGCATAATATCTGTAGGGTGGCACTAACCCGAACTGTGTTGTTACAAGCCAATGAGTTATTCGCCATCGTTCAGATGCTATTTAGTCTGAATATTTAGATTAAGGGCCATCAGTGAATAAATATTGTAAAAAATATATATCTAACCTTCTGTATACACTCGGTGTTGTTACTGTGTAATCAAGTTTAAAGTATTTCTGTACGAAAACGATCGAAGTCGCGAGGTCATTATAAATTTATGATCAATTAATTGATTGATTGAAAGCTAATTATAACGGAAAAGTCGTGCACATAAAAATATTAAAGGGCTTATTGGAATCTCGATTACAACTGTCCAGGCGATGCTTCGAGCTTATAGGAAATCCCTGTAACTTATAAGATAAGAAAACCTTCTTTTGTACTTTACCTTAAGTAGTTTAATTACAGTTACTGTTTTTCTGAAGTTTTTGCATTATGCGATAACCATTCGTATATTTTCGGTCACCGCAGGAGAAGCACAGGACTCTAACACCTCATACGGGGCCTACGAAATAAGGATACATGCGTGAATGCAATGTTTGAATTTTTTTATGTAAAAAGAAATGAAATATAGATTATTGACATTAATTTCGTTGAATACCGTAGTAACCATGTTCCGAAGTAATCAGAACAACGACGATATAGATGGGCATTGAAGCTGTTCTTCGGCTGGGTATGAGTGTATGAGAGTAAACCCTCCGATAGCCGTCGCAATATCTCAAAATTACTGAAGAAATTAAAAAATAGAAAAGATGAGGTCGCTCTATCGTCGACCTCATCTTTGACCTTATGGTTCAGATTGAGGTCAAGAGTTAACCCATCTTCTAATAATAAAAAAAGCAAAAAGAAAAGAACAAATAATAACAACACATTGTATTTTATTGTTTTTTTTTAGTTATATAAACATCCACAGACTTTAGGTCCGCGCCCTAATTATCCTAAAATATTAAAGACCAGACTCACTGACTCATCAACACCCAGTCCGAATTCTTGGACCTATAATTCTTTTACTTAGGAAAGGAATCAGTAAAGATTTTACGAAATTTCCACGGGAACTAAATTCTGGGCATCCTCTAGCAATGATATATTTATAATATTATTTATAAAGCTATCCAATATACAGTAATGTATTGTTTGGCAATGACTCAGTTGCTTGTTAGATATTTAATATCTAACATTGACATATAGATATTGACATATTAAATGCATTTACAGTTTTTCTTACAAACATCACAGTTGCGATGGCGGCCGAAAGGACATTCTTTATCTTTGTCCGTCCATGTCGGGTCAAAACTCTGCCCGCACTTAACACTTGAAGAAACGTATCTCTACAACAAGCACCTCTTTGCTTAACGAAACTGTACCGAAAACGATACTTACTTTAATCAAATCGTATTACAACTGTATCAAACCGTGAAATAAGAGCTCAGTTAGTGTAACATAGTTATTGTGCCTGGAGCCGGGCAAGGGCGCGGGGTGCGGGGTGCGGGGCGCGGGGCGCGGGGCGCGGGCGGCGGGTGCTGCTGTCCATTTGCGCCGGAATATTACAGTTTAATGTGTGTGTTAGTTTGCGGCGCGGATTATACCACCGGGAGAGCGCTGCCCATTGAAACCACTATTAAACATAATGTAGCTCGTGTTATCGGCTTTCATGAGGCATTCAGATATCAAAATGATGTTCCTCATCAGTTAATAAAATATTATGAATGTGCTTTTGACTTTTGTGCTTCCTCGCTAGACTGGGAGTACAAGAAAAATATCAGCCGATATTATTTACACACGCGCTGTACACGAACAGCAACTCGTATAATGCTCGTAACAAGTACATCATATCATTAGTTTACTCAATAAATTACAACTCTCAGATGACCAAATAACGAACTGTTATTTTCTCAAGTGCGTAAAGTTCTCGTCAGAAAATGAGCTGTGAGAGAAAACGTCTTTACTAAGTAGTAACTAGTTACAAAGACCACCACTTTCCCTTATACTCCGATCAGAGAGAACTTACCGCCACACCAATGTGATAAAAGGTAATCGCCGGCGCGGGCTCGTAATCCGAGTCCTTAATGAAAGTGTTAACACCCGCACGGGGGGGGGGAGGAATACGTGGTTAAGTAATCAGATTTGCAAACGAATCGCCGCCGCATTGTTTACAATTAACACAATAAATTACGTTCACACACCCGCCCCCCACTCCCTTGTCACACCCCCCACCTCCCCTCCCGGTGGACCGTCGTATATCAGTTTGTTGGACCTTTGTCCCGCCGTCGCGCCGGTATCTGCGGATATCCCTCATTGTGTTCGCAAACGAAGCTGCGAGATAATTGGCAAGTTTAAACACAATACCCTACCCCCGCACCTCGCACCCCGCACCCCGCGCCCGACCTCGTCAAATGAACCTGGTTTTTTCCAGTGTTTTCCTGCTGCCACTTTTGTTCAACCACTACGCGTCTACGAGTATCTTTGCTGTGTCTACCTGCCTATCTATACTTGGTATTGTACCAGTTAATTTTGCATAAATAATTTAACAGCCAATCCGGATTCGACTGTTACTAAATCTGCTGCTGTTGTTTCCTCTACCCGTTGGAACTCGTTGGGTATATAGTATCTACGAAACCATTTGGTAGAGCAACAAGAAATATTCAGAATTGATATTTCTTGCCATCGTTTACAAGAAATATTCAGAAACATTTGATTTGGTTTTCGAACTGCAAATATAAAATTCTCGAAAATACGTTGCTGCCAATATACCTCGATAATGGTCGAGTAACGCGAGCGGTGACGGATAGACATATAAGTAGGTAGCGTCGAGCTGTCCATGGTGACGTTGTTTAAAATAGTCAATGAATGAACGTTTTGTCCATATATCTATCATCAGTTTGCTAAACAAAAATTGTATCACCTAAACAAAATTAAGGAACAAATCCAGCCTTGCCAGCCACTTGATACCGACTATCTGTATTATGTTAAACCAAAAGGAAGAAACACTCAAAAGCGCAGCTTAAAGTGTTCTTAACTAAAAGTGGTGAAAAAGAAACGCCGAGAATTGCGGCGATATCTTACAGCCGGCGAGCACCCGACTCCGGCACCCGGCAGCCGGCTCCCGGTCACTTACAATATCACGACTGCAGCCAGGCTATACACGCGGTATCCTCTATAGTAAATACAGCTTTTAATTTTCTCCTAAGCGCTGACAACTATATCATTTACATTGACATAAACACTATTTGCATTAATGAATTAAAGTAGTCTCAGAAACTTGGAGTCTATGTTACATTTTGTGGACGGTACCTGATTTTAAGATAAAAGAATTCTTGTGCAAGATGGCATCGCTCTTCCATATCTATCATAAATGACGGACCAGTGATAGAATACCTACCTTCAATTTCTATAATATTTAAACACCCGAGCATTAAGTGGCTATGGCAGCATTTGAGGAAACATTCACAAAATATTCTGATAATTGGAAGATAATTGCAGAAGCGAAGAACAAATGCGCGAGTGGAAAGCTTTTTCTACTTACAAATAACTCTAAAATTCAAAAACTTTTTTTTAAACAAGCTTTTCTGCCATATAGGAGCAAAGTACTCGTCAATACGAATCGCACGAGCCCAAACTCGATGAGGTTGTGTTGTTTTATTGCGGAGTTCCTATGGCCACCTTCCAGCTTCAGCATCAAATCAGCTCCATATCATCATAATATTGCATTGTCACGCGATATACATATGCATGCAAAATGGAAACTGGGAAGTGGGTCAAATTTAACTTGCAAGATTTCATTACAGACACCGGGACAGGTGAAACTACATAAAAACTTGTAGTAAATAACTTTCCACGTTAAAAACGTATGAGTCACTGACTTCAATCCCAACAACAGTTCGCACAAAGTAGATAACTACAATGCCTATTAGCAGATAATCACAAATGAAAATGTCACTCATTCATTTAGATGATGTTCTGTTTTGTAGTATTTTTTGTTTTTGTTGTTTTTTTTAAAGTGCTGAATCATTTTCGGTAAAACTTATGTGCAACCACTTCTGAAGTATACTCTTTTGAACAAAAAAAGAATCTTGAAAATCAGTCCATAATTGGCGGAGAAATCTGTGAACATACATTTAAAAAAACTCCTGCTTTTTTGAAGTCGGTTAAAAAAAGAAGATTTTAAACTAAAATATTCAAAAGAGTTTGGAAAACGTCAGCAAATTAATTGATTGACTCCGAGGAGTTCGACCGACGACCGACCCCGGCAGCTGAAATATTTTGATTATTATATTATTAAATACTGAAACTGATTTCCTTAGAGATATTCATTACGACAGAAGGCGATCAGTTTTAATCTCGTGACAGGAGTTTCTACAAGAGCTTGGAATTGAGATTGAAAACTTTTTGTATTCCCAACGCGTTGCTCTATCAACGACCGAGTTTTTGCTTTGTGAGTTCTATACATAGAACATACATACACTCGAGGCGCACACTTACTATTAAAGGGATTCCATTTTGTCACGGATACACACAAGGACAGACACAACATCCAGATCCGAAAACTAACTCAAATACTTGCTTCGGCCGGGAATCAAACCTAGGAATTTTCAATTCAGAGAGCAGCGTGAGCAGCCGCTAGAACAAACCAGTCGGCAAAACTAGTTCTGAGCTTCCGTCGACGAACACTGATTTTGAACATGTAGATTTTTTTTACATTTAAGTACCTTAAAATTAAAGTAGTTAGCAAAAAAAAAGTTATTGTGGGAGACTGGTGCCTAAACTAGGCTGTTAGCCTGTATTTCAGGTCACCAGGTCTCCACCCCTTGGTGTTGCATATATATATATATGTGCTTACAATACAATAGTAAGGCTGGGTAAGTTAGTACGTGTGTCTCTGTGTGTGAGTGTGTGCGTGCGTGTGTGTATGTATTTGTGTGTGTGTGAAACAAAGAGAGAAATGAAACGAGTAAACTTTATTTATCCCCAATTAAAATAATTAGTTCTAAATAAATAACAATAACGAAACCTTTTCTACAGTAGGATTAAAACATTAAAATTTAGATCAAATATTGCAAGCAGGTTTTCCTTCTTAAACTTAATTCAAATATAGTAGTCAAACCTGAGGCGGAAGCTGCGATAAAACATGCGCCATCCGGCCGCGGGCGAGCGGGGCGGGTGCATGTGAGGGGGGTCTGCTCACCTGCATATAGATCAACTATTGAATATCTTCGATATTGTCCTCCGAGCGAGCTAGTACTCTCTACATTCAATAATCCGCGGTACTCTCTACATTCAATAATCCGCGGTACTCTCTACATTCAATAAACGGTGATTACTCAATACTTCCTCATTAACCGACTTCTTTTGCTCGGCAGCTAGCCTTTACTGCGAATAAATAAGTTCCACGAGATGTGAACTTGGTTTAATAAATGTCGTAGAAACATTTTAAACTAGATTTAAAATTAGATGTCAATCCTCTTCCACACTGGACTGAAAATGAACGAAAAACTTAGAGTGTGGCAGCTGCCAACTTCTTCCAGGCATATTTTTCAGTCAGCGTCCGCGAGGGTTGTGCTGTATTGTGGACGGAAAGCTGACAACTTATCACAACCATACTCATATTCTCGTAATAACCCTAAGAATGAATGTCAATCGTGACATCAAGTGGTTCCAGATCCATGACGTTCTGCCTACCCCGAAACGGATTGTAGGCGTGAACTTCCTATAGGCGTAAACAATCTATAATTCCGAAACGTCGAAACTACCGCCTGCGAGCTGTTTGTTATTTCGGTAGGTGTATTTCGTCGCTCTTTACTTGTCTAAAATCTCGTATGTTTAATCACGTTTACAGAAGGCTTCGCGATAAACACTGAACAAGTGTGCCCGGCTTTTACGGCCGTCTTTACGACCTCGGCTCGAGTGGCGTATGGCATCGGCCCCGTGTCGTATCGGCCCCGTGTCGTTGTCGGTCCCGGCACGTCCGATACAAGCTGAGGCCGTCGCAGCTCGTAAAAAACGGTCGCAGATACATTGATTCCAATGGGTTAACGCTCCCGCCCACTCGTGATGTTTTATTGGTGATTCTAGACTAGAATAGAAAACGTTAATTTGTGATATTTTGCAACAAATTATATGTATACGAAAACAGAAAATAACTAATCACTTACGTAAATCAATAACATCATATTTGGTTGACACAGTGTGCTGAACGGTTGCAACTTAAGGGCGCAGACCCACCGCGGCGCAGGATGTGCCCGTGGCCGTCCACGCGGCGCAATTTAGCTGCGTGGATTCATTTGTTTGTCAACTTGGGTCTACGTTTCCACCGCAGTACACGCCATACACGAATTGATACCCACGATTTTAGCTACGTGGATTAGATCAAAGTCTAATTTGAGCCTTAATGTCAAACTCACTGAGTAGATATTCACCGCAGCTAAAATGCGCCGCGTGCCAACCGTGTGCCGCATGCACAGTGTGTATGGCGTTGAGCTACGTGGGCAACATTTTCCAGCAAGCCACGCGTGTATCGATGACGTCATTTTAATGCGTAGCGTGGTCGTGGGTCACAGTGGACACAATCACATATATTTTCTTGCAAAGCGAAGCTTAACCCACGTGCGTAGCCTCTCCGTGCGCCGCGGTGGGTCCGCGCCTTTTTGTGAAACGACGCTGTTCTAACGTTTACTTCCTATTCAATGTTTAAAACGTAATTTTATGGAATTACGCACATAGTGTCATAACGCGCATGATGCCTATAAGCATAACACCAGATAAAAACAAAGTCAAAATTTCGACTACGCAAAATATTACATTACACATTCCTTAACCATTTCAGAAAATAGTTAATCCACACTAATAATATAAATGTGAATGTAAGTTTGTTTATTTGTTACACTTTCACGCGTAAACTACTGAACCGATTTTGATGAAATAGAAATAGATTAGACCTTGAGGAATGACATAGGATACATTTTATCACGATAAAATGCACGCGGGCGGAGAGCTAGTTAAATATACTTTTCTTTACCATAAAGGTAAACAGACAACTAGTTCGCTATCATTCACAGTCGGAAAACAAGAAACGGGAATAAATGTGCAGTTAATAATAAGTGAACGTGCAGCGAGCAGTCAGTTGCACTCGGGCGCACTGTGAAATATAACCAGGAGCTAGAGGGGTACGGAGCGGGTGGGGGGGAGATAATTGCTCAATAAACAGTGAAGTGCGCTTCCTTGTCGTCGAGTGTTATTGATAGCACTCCAACCGCTCAGTGGTCGGAGGCTGTCATTCACTGCGGCGGGCGCCTACTCCTACTCTTCGCTAATATTATAAACAGGAAAGATTTGCAAATAATTTTTAGAGAAAGAAAAATAATCATCAAAAAAAATATAGGGAAAGATTTGATTCTTTGTTTGTTTGTATTGAATAGGCTCCGAAACTACTAGACCATTAGAATCCTTCATTATTCCTGATGAACATAGGCTACATAATTATTCCGATTTCCCACGGGAACGAAATCCCGAGCGGAAAACTAAATATTAATAACGAATAAACTTAAAAACTACGGACCGATTTCAACAATCCTTTCACTATTCTTAAGTGCTATGTTATCCTTGAGTTATATGGGGTACATAGTTTTCCCGAATACCCACGAGAACAAAGTCGCAGGCGGAAAGCTAGTAAATTATAAATGCGAAAGTTTGTAAAGATGGATAAATGCACAAACGGGTGGATGAATGTTTGTTACTCCTTCACACAAAGACTACAGGACGGATTTTAATAATTTTTTGCATTAATAAGGTTTAAACAACAAATATTGGTGAAAACTTGTAATTGGCTCAGATATGTACCCATTTTATATTTTTCATATTGTTAGTAGATTAGCTGTAAGGTTTTCAAATAAAATAAAATAACAAATAGACTACAAATTCTTCCCAAACTCCCACAGGAATGTAGTCCCGGACGGATAGCTTGTACTTAACGATATTAAAGCGTATCTTTATCCGTACTTAGATATTTGGTGACGCATTGACAATTTCATAACTGCCATATGAGAGGCCTCGCAAGACGTGGGGCCTTTATATGAGATTGATCTTCTAAGATTATGAAAATGCATTTCAAAGCAACTATTATGTGAATCATAAAATGTTTTACAGATAAAAAGGATATTCGTCACAAACTAATTAATGCCCGATTTTACAGGACGTTAGTTTGGGATTGAGTTAGAAAAATAGGTGTAAAGTGTTATTAATTTTTAATTTATTATGGTACCTGCCCTTAATAGTCCATCCTTTTAAATGCTTATAAATATACGTCTACAGGCTAACTACAAAACATAATTATGAAACGCGAACATAACATTAAGAGAGCGCTCGTCATCGTCAGTCCAATAGTGGCGGTAATTCATCACGAGCGGGAATGTAGTGAGTAATGCGGGCCGCTACCCGCAGTCGGCGGCGGGCCCGCGACACGATCAATCTGGTCGGAGGCCGCGACACAATGCGCGCATCAATCACCGCGGCCCGAGAGACGCGCCTCTTAGCCCGCGACCTAACTCGCGAGTTAACCCCGCGTCGGTCGCCGCCGGCATCGGCCACTCTCTCATAAAGTGACCACCTCATGACGTACACGAGTTACACATATTAACATTATTAACCAATTAAATAAGAACAAAAGGCATCCGTATATTCGCAAAAAAAACATTCTGGAAAGGTGTAGAATTAGTAACGAAGTCGGTTAGACTTCAAAAAAGGATGAGGTTCTATGTTCGACTGTATGTATTTTTTTATGTATGTTCATCGATTTCTCCGCCATTTACATACCGATTTTCAAAAATATTCTTTTGATCGAAAGAGTATTGTACATCGGAGGTGGTCCCATTGCGACCAAGTCAGGATCTGATGATGGAATCCCAAGAAAATTGATGGAAACCCTCGAATTTAAAAGGCATTGCCGTAAATAACAATTAAATAGCATTATTATTTACACTAAAAATATCCAATTACTTACTGACTCCTACAGTATGCTTGAGAAGAGTTAGCAGCTGACACATTCTACGTTTTTCTTCTCTCCCAGTCCAGCATACTTTAAAAATGGCAAAATAAATCAACTTAATTTTTTTTATTCAATTGACTTCTAAAATAAAAAAGCGAAAAATAAAGACAATATTACAAAAAATGTGTTAAGAACTTACAAATATGTTTGAAGTCGGAGCCATAATGGGAAATGCTTTTGAGATAGTTTAAAATGGATTTAGCCTCGTTTTCCAATTCCTTTGATCTGACATTAGAAAGTCTTTGGCCTTAAGGTAACAGTTGCAGAGGTTGCAAGTATATTTAGTTTTACTAACAATGGAAATTCGCAATATTCAAAGTGTAGAGAACGTAAAAGTATTCTAAACCGGCTCGTTTAGATTGCTCCACTGTTTTTCTGAATGGGTCCGCCGCCGCCGCCCGCCGCCGGAGCCACCCAAGGAGATCAAACGCTCTCGACGCCGGAGAGGGCTATACACGTCATATGGAAATTAATTGAGTGCGTGACTTTTCACAAAATGTATTGAAAGCCATCGTTTTCTTTAAGAAGAAAAATGAGCGATCGATTAGGTCGACGGCTGAGAGGTGACGCGACTGATCAATTCTGAATGAGGAAACTTCAAAAGTAATATCTCCGTCAAAATGACAATAAAGGACCATCAGGCTCGCCGCTCGCTACATGTCACCAAAGGTTATTCTTATTTCCTCATAAATCATAATAAAATGTACCCATGTAACATCAGACCGGCAGTTTTTCACGTGTGTTACACATAAGTATTGCATTAAAAAATAATTTGGACTTGATTATGTATTATATCGTAACGCAGTTACAGATTGAAGTGATATCCCATTTGGAATAGTTGAAAGGTTATTTTTATTAAAAAGTATACACTAGACATACTGGTATAAGATTCTTACAAATCACTTCTTTTTAAAAATTATTGAATTCTCACAGGAACAAAGTCGCAGACGAATAGCTTAATATGAATAAATAACTGAGACTATTCTCTCAATGTCCGTACTCGTACCTTAGTATCTAGAGTTATTTCCACAAAGCGTAACACCAACTTTGAGGCTAACAATGTGAGTTTGGTTGCCTTGGTAGTTAGTGTATAAAAATAGAGGAGCTGGAAGTATAGAGAACTGTGCAGACGAGCGAAGGGGACGCGGGGGGCTGCGGGGCGGGGGCTGGCAGTCAAGGTATACTCTACCTCAGGGGTTCCCAAAGTGTGCGCCTTAGATGGTACAGAGGGGGTCGCCGTGCAGTGATTCTCTTTACCATACTTCGAAACCTTTGGCGCATGGCGGGTACAAAATAAACAAACCCATGCTTTGAAAAAACGTGTAGAGTTTACCATTGACTAGGAAGCTATTGTATTTCATTTTAGATTTTCTTGTTTCTCGGAAAAAGTATCTGTTTTAATTGAGATTCTAATTTAATAAATAAAAAAACTAAGCTTCATATTGTGGACGTTTTAATTTTTGTGCATATCATAATTATGTATTTCAACTAGCCAGCTAGGTTAACTGAACTTGTAGCGCGCCGTGGACTGAAAAAGATTGGGAACCCCTGCTCTACAGACATTTGCCCGTTGAAAAGGCTAACGATCTTCTAAATTGTGATAAGGCTTCTAAATTGTGTTGTGTGTTGAGACTCGAGAGTTTTGCTATACATCGTGGGAAAAAGGCAAACATCCGGACACCACTGTACTCATGGTTCATGATGACTCTACTTGATATTTTGTTAACTTAAGGTAACTGTGTCGGCTGGCCTAAACCCGGCTTCAGACAACGTCAGTCAAACTGTTTAGTAGATAACAAATAACTGGGTGACAGACCGACGCAACAACAAAAGGAATATTAGTGAACAATGCGAAGGCGCGAGCAGTCCGGAGTACGCTCGGCTCCCGGCACCGGCCCGGCCCCGGCGCAAGTTATCGCATAAGTAATGAAGTTCAACAAGAGTCAACAGTCCCCCCCCCCGCGCCGCACCTCGCCCCCGCGACCCGCTCCTGTATAATTGAATTTTATCCAACCGTTACTCACCGGTCGGCGGTCACCGGCCAACGCAAGGGAATTGGAAACACTGAAAAAACAATGGAAGGTTTTTTTAAAGGGGAAACGAACATGTGTTACTTTCTCTTGTTCCATAATGGAATGTAACTCTACATTTTATGTCTCATTTACACACACTCACGTATTAAGAACCGCGGTTTACTCCCTCACAAACTAACCACAATTTCGTTTGATGTAAATGGGTCTGTAACAAAGTCGGCAACATCAAGTATCGAGTATTTGTCGATGGGTCGCGGCTAACGAGCGCTCTGAACAACCTGAGCCTCCCCCTCCCCCTACCCTTAATCTAGAACTCCAAACTAATGACTCTCCAACTACGGATAAATCAAATAGTTGCGACGTCAAAGCTCGCGGTCTGTAAAGGACGGTCATGTATTTGTATATACTCCTGTGTTCGGAATAAGTAAGGGTTTAACTTCGGCGGTTTGTGATCAGCTGCGAGTCGGCACGGCATGGCACGGCACATCACTAGATGCGTCTCGCCGCTAATCCCGCGCCGTGTAATCCGTTTGGCGGTGGCAGGGCGCGGATCAAAGGGATCAAAGGCCGCTCCGGAGACTCAAGCTAATGCTCTTTCGTTTTTTTGAGTCGGTATATAAATTAAAGCGCCATTAGGTAAGAGGTCCCGTCAGCGAGCAGCGCGGTGATTGCTTTACCAGGAGGGGGCTGGGGGAAAGCTTTAGAGTGACATGACACGCAGAGACGAGCATACCTACTATACTGATAAACGTCGAATTACCCTCTTCAGTCTCCGCGACAGCTCACCCCGGCCGCGCCGCGAGCTCGTGTCGTTTCATGAGGGGCGGCGGCGGCGGCGGCGGGTCGCGGGGCTCCGAGGTATCCTGCGACGCTGACGTTGCGGTATTTAATTAAACAATTTTGTCGGCAAATTATTTCCGTTTCCATCTTTCGTTCGACGTAGTCGTCCGACTGCAAATTAAAGGCCTCTTTTAAATTCTCGTTTCGATCAAGATTTAAAATTTCTTTGTAATTCTGGCGGCACGTGGAGACACACAAAGAATCGGCGCCTCTCGCTTGGAGTAATTCAACAAAATGGAAGTTTGATCAATTCATGCGAGGATTAAAGAAAACTCGTACAAAAGTTGATAAGTAGAGCGATAAATGAATATTCAAGTGAGTCGGAGGAACGCGTGGGGGCGGGGACGGGGGGGGGCTACAATGGCCACTCTCGCAGCAAATGAGAACAATTGACGAGAAAATTTCTCCTCCGCGAGCTCTTTGCTTTCAATTTGCAAAATCAACAACTCTGAAACTCGAAATACGTATTTAACAAAACGCGATCTCACACAAATGATTCGTAATGGACTGATGATGAGAAGAGCGGGGAACGAAGAACGGGAAGGGGAATTCGAAGCAAGAGAGGAAGATAACTGACAGTCAAACACTTGATACTTCACCGACCGATGGTTAAATTAACCCAGCCAGCGCCGGTATGAATAGCAATTAATTAAATGTCAGCACCGTTAGAAAGGGTCAAGAATTACTTTGAGAGAATTCTCTCTAGTATTGTAACGAGGAAATAAATTATTATATTGTTGGCTGACATTTGTTGTGTTATTTGGCACTGGAATGAAACTCGGCGTGTTTATAAAGCGGTCAATCAGAACGTCGTCGTTGCGTCCGCTATTGTTAACCTATCTTTGTTTTGTTCTTACGAGTTATATTGACCCGATGCAATTACATCAATCTTATTGTTTTTAAAACTAATAAACTAAGTTATATACATTATAAATCATAAGTTCAATTTTGCCTAAAATAATGTGATTCTTACTGCTACATAGGCACGCTAATTATGTACATACAATAGAAAATAAACAACATTGAGTGAAATCACCCGGTGGAATTCGAGTCGTCCGCTCCCAGTGCTGGGGCTACTGGCTTTGGGGGCTCTGGGGTGATCTGTAATATTATAATAATTACCAAATAAAATAATATAAATACAATACAGTACAATACTCTTTATTGCACACAAAAAAACATAAAACATAACATTAAACAAAAACAAATGTTCATAATGTAGTGTACAATCCGGCGGCCTTATTGCTATAGAGCAATTTCTTCCAGGCAACCACGGGTGACAGTCGATGAATGATGACCTACATTGCTGCATTTGATCTACGCCTTCAGAAAAAATCACATTGAGCAGAAGCGATATATGAGTGAATTGGATGTCGAAGCGTCGCAATCTATTTTACGATCCAGGGCAGCCCGCGTGGTGCGGGTGCCGGTACACTCGACCGCTAGACATTTAGACTAATTATCTTACTAAATCCACTAACGAACTAAACAAAATTATGAAGTCTATGTATTTTTCTCATTTCTAAGCTAATTGCTGCACATTTATAATATTAATAGGTTAATAGTATGTACTTCGAAAGTACTTCTATCACCTAGTTGTTACCATAGAGTCACTAATTACAGCTTTCGCTCAACTTACTACCAAGATATTTTACCGACTCTATATCATGAACAAAAAGTTTAACAGTCAGCCGCTAACCATCCCATTGCTTTATTATTATGTATGACACATACAATTACCCTTATATCATACTGCATACCATAAGCACAACAACAACAAATACCTATTACTTTGCTGCTAGTCCACACAATTTATTTTTAAAGTAAATTTACAGCGAACTCTAACATCCCTCTTTAAACAACCAAGTATACAATTAAACTGATGAAGGATCTGACAGTCGGGTGAAAGTTCGTGACTTCATAATGATGAATTCTAAAAGGAGTGTCATGGGGTGAGGAGGCAGGGCGGGGGGCGGGGGTATGGGGCGTCGAACGACCTTCAAACTTGATCAAACCTGATCAAGTTTGAAGCTGCAATACCACCCTGTAACGAAAGTTATGTGTTGTCTGGATCATGCAACACTGGTGTGTGCCAAAAACGTAGAAGAGCGTTTCGTAAATAATAATGCTCTATGCCATTTGCACGTTTGTGTTTGGTAGGAATTATATCCCCGCAGTCACTGCCGACAGTAAGTACGATTGTTAAAAAATTGTCAGCACATAGTACACCACTTAAGGGCAATATCTTATATATGCAGTACGTGCATACTCTTGCAAGTACGTGCAAGAACTAACCGCGCGTTACATATTCATCTGCGAGCTAGTTGCACCCGGTAGTGTACACCCCCTCCCCCCCTCGCAGTTATTATTACAACTCCTGTGGTAAAGCTACAGGAAGCCTCTCGTTAGCCGGTATTGTCACGAAGACCGTATCTGAGAGAATATTATTTCAAATATCTGATCTAACATGTGGAACATAAAACCTCCGCGCTCCATTATACGCTGTCATCGGAATCCGATGCCGCCGCGCCGCGGAGACAGTCACAGTACATTGCGTGAAGTCGATAAAATTGTAGTAGATGTTTCGCGAGCGTCTCAAATGTCACGATATCAATATAATGCTCGAAATGTATTTTCCAGAGTAATGCTTAGCTTCAAATAGGTTTTTTGCGGGGGAGGAAATGCAACGCTATCTTCTGGGGATAAGGTTTATTCTGATTTGAAGATGGGTTGGAGGCATAAGTCACGCCGCTAGCTGCATGGCGGAGGCAGGACATCAGTCAGCGGAGTCGGAGGAAGCAGCAGGCAGTTAGTCACCCGCTGCACACAGATTCACTAGACGCCAGCCTGTACTCCGCACACCGCCCTCTCCGCTCTCTTTTCCTTACAAGTTGATATTCGGGAACAATTCCAAGCGTCTGCTTTACTTACAGCCTTAAGCCAGAATTCGCGACTCCTCTGCAGTTGGAAAATTGGATCGGAACAGTTCAGGCTCCAATTACCCCCTCGCTCGTAACTCCGCTGTGGCTTGTATACGGCTTTCTAAAATTATTCAGACTGTTTTTGCTTAATCTCAGCGAAGTCTAATCTTGCCATTAGTCGAGAAATAAGTGCCATGTATATCTGTAACACTCAGAATATTGCATTCATAAGTGTACCTATATGTTTACCTTACTTTGTTTTTTTAAGGATTCTACATAGCCAGAGGTCTGAACAACACAGATGGATACAAAAAAAATCTTCTAGCTAAATCATGTGTACAACCACGCCTTTTTACAAAACGTTCTTTTGTTTCTTTACCACTTGGTTGCAATTAAGTACTCTTAAGTATATTATATTACAGCGCTGGGCATGAATCAAAGTAAACTTGTAGGAACTCCTCATTCTTAGCTTTGACTGTCAACACTGTGCAGACATTCATTTCACATCGCTATTAGTAATTTACCTAATTATTAAAGTTCGAATAACTTTATTAATGCTGGTGTAGCTATCATTAAGTTTTACATACAGCGAGCTTTCTGACGTCAGGCGTGGGTTTAGAAATCTTACATACATAAAACAAAGTCGTGTTAGTTCGATACTTTATAACTCAATAACGGGTTTCGATGAAACTCTGCAGTTATAAATGTAGCTAGGAAATCAGATTAACATACAAGCTACATGATTTTCATAAATTCAGCCGTTGAAACTTTCGCAATACATTATCTGTAATCACATTATCAAACCTCCACTTTGTATACAGAATGTCGTTGGCCCTCCTGTTCATTGTGTTAGCATCCCCCGCCGGCGTATCTTTGAATTAAATGCGCGTTATTGTAGAATCATGACAATGTGTGCCGCGTCCCACGGTGCCGGTGTGATGACGTCTCATTCGAGGGTCAGGGGTGAGGCCTCGCCTCGCGCCTCCGGGTTAAATATAAAGACGCGGGTTACGATGTGACAGCCTGCTGCGAACACGTTATTACGAGGTCCACGTCACACGACACCGCGCTCGCAATCACACCCTCCCACGCAAATAAATAACACACATTTCTGTACCCTTTTACAAATATTGAAGAAACAAGTTGATTTAATTTTCCAAACCTCCATCAAAGAAAGTAAATTCCCATATTTTGGAACGTACGTGCGGGTACACGTGAGATGTACGTTATTTTCTTTTAAATATTTTTGACAAAAAATGGTGCAACTAAATTGAGGTTTCTAAAAGTGAAAATTGGTGTTTGTTCACATGTACCTGACTGCCTGTGGGAGATCAAAGAAAAAACTCAATTTAGGATCAAAGGGACCCTGCGTAACTCGATAAACAAGACCTCAAATACCGAAGTAAATAGCTCAGTGTTTATTGCAGCTAAAATAATTTTCGGTTAAATTTTAAAATATTTTTATTTTGGTATTTTTGATACAAACTACGTAAAGTATCGCTTGTGCTTGGCCTTACTAAGGATGCCCAGCTTTTTGTCCGCTTTGGATTTGAGCTTTGAGTTCGATGGAGGTGCCGAAGTTAAGGTTAGCAAATAACTCTATGCCGAGGAGTTCAAGCTAACCGGTGACAAATACAAATATCTAATAAAATTATGTACATAAATATGTACATAATTATGTTATAGTTACATTTAATATGGAATAGTTACGTTAAACTCATCAGTTAAATCATCTTTTCCCGCTCTCCCGGCTCTACTAGATCATAAATATAAAGTTGCATCTTTTGTAGAATGTGATGCGAATATAATTATAATATGGAAGGTCCTCGCGAACACAGCGCCCCGAGCGGCCCGAGCGGTCCGAGCCGACCCCGCGCCGGACGATAGATTGCGGCGGCGGACATCAATCTGTGGAGCGCGGGGCTCCTTTGTGGGACTCAATCGGGAGTGCTTTTAATAAGATTATCAACTTTCCGCAAGATGAAGTATCAATCTGTATCCTGGTTTTATGATCTATTGTTACCTTTTCTTAAAAGCACAACAACAATCTATACTAATATTATAAAGAGGAAAGATTTGATTGTTTGTTTTTTTGTTTACATTGAATAGGCTCCGAATCTACTGGAAAGATTTGAAAAATTCTTTCACCATTAGAATCCTACATTATCCGTGATGAATAGGGTACATGATTTACCCAAATTCCCACGGGAACGAAGTCCCGGGCGGAAAGCTAGTAAACAATAAGAGAATAGACAGAAAATTATTTAGTATATCAACAGTACCTATATCTTGAGCCGCTTTCTATGTCACTACACAGTCACAGTGTGCAGCGTGGAAGTACAAAAGAAAGAAATAATAGAACACCAATAATACTGGCTTACACTTTCCTGGAAACGTATAAAGAGCACTAGCTTGTGCCAACAGAGGACATTACGCCTGAAAAAATAAGGTTTTCCCCACACGATACGCTAAAAAGAGAATTTCAACTTTCAACAACGAAGTCTGTGTATTTGAGACCTTAGTGTTTTTCACGTGCACTATTACCCCGCAGACCGTAAAGCGGTGGGTGGTAATGATAATGAACACCGCAGAACACCCGACCGTTACCTCTCTCGGCACTGTAACATCTTGTAAGCACCCACGTAGCATTTCGTAGCTCGTCGTAGCACTTCGTAGCATTCGTAGCTCTAGCAGTTTTACTACGCAAAAAGCAAAACAATATGACGACCGGTTTGGTTGAGTAGTAGTGACGCTGCCTCTTAGTCGAAGAGTACTGGGTTCGATTCCCGATAGGGGCAAATTTTTCTGTCAAAAGCAGATAGTCATGGGTGTTCGTGTTCGTGTCTGTCTTTTTGTTTGTTGCAAGGGACCCACGCAACAACGGAAAACCTTATATGCGCATTTTATAGCGAAAAAAATTAGTGCTTGACAAATTCTACCCTTATGTCTTTGGAGTGTAAAAAAATCAATGGTTTTCGTGTGTCCCACTGCCGGACTCCTGTCGAATGGCTTTGAAAGCAAAGTTGTTTGTACATGGATTTGACGAGTTCGACGGTAATCGAACTTGAACGATCGATGTCGCCGCTTCCTTCGGCGATCGCAATGCATCGACTATTAGTAATAACTATAGCTTCTCTTCTGATTGTTAGTGAAACCTAAAGGAAGAAATAAATAGGTGTTGTTTTTCAGTCACCAAACGACACTGCAAGAAATGTTCCGAAAACAATTTGAAAACGGCTCATTAAACTGCTTTTTAACATACTTTCACACTTTTCCCGGCACTTTGTAAAGCTGCCTTCATACGAATAGTCAGAAATTAACTGTAGTAGGTAGGCAATATTTCACGTATGTCAGTGGAATAACTTTGTGGAATGATTTATCAGAGTTGTCGTACGAATTTCGCGAGCAGATAATAATATTTATTGGAGAGCATGGCGTGGCGGCGGCGGCAAGAGGGGGAAGGGGGGAGCGACGGGGCTTAATTAACGGCAACTGCTAATTAATGAATTACAGCTTCGATAAATCTATTATTAAACAAAAGCTGGCAGCGCGCCGCATTCAAAATATTAAATCTGACGATCAAATATGGCGCAGGACTTTATCAATCATATTTTAATGAATTTAGGACTAATATTACTTTTCCCAAGCATACAGTAAAAGTCTGTAAGTGGGATGCGAGGGTTTTGCCCGGCCCCCCCCCCCCTTTATACGCCTATGCCTCTCACCGTTATACAAATGGTTCCATCTGATAACCCTCACGATTTGTGTCAAACGTGGCGTCTAGTGACGCTAGAACCACTGCCAGTGTCCGGTCTACTGGGAATTATAGGCGGGAGCGTATGTATGTATGTATGTATGTATGTATGTAGGACAAATATTTTCATTCATTTTACTATTTCTCTGCTATCATAACTTTATATGCAAGACTAGCTTTCCGCGGCTCCGCCAGCGTCCTAATTTTTTTTAAATAAAAAGTATCCTATAAACCTCACGGAGCCCGAGACCTTTCCAACGAATATAAAACCGTGGAAATCGGTTCGTGCGTTCTGGAGTTATAGCGTCAGGAAGGAAAACCCGACTTATTATTATTAAACGGTTTTTTAAACGGTTTTATTTAGCTCACCCCGTTTGTTTTATTCTTGGGTCAAATTTAGTAATTCAAATTTCACCCTCTTTCTGTCAACCGATTAATCTGAAATTTTGTATACACTTTGGATTTTGGTGACAATACAATTATGTTTATTCATTATCATTATAAATTCAAGATGGCCGCCGCTACAAAATGGCGGATAATTTATGTTTTATTAATCCCATCAATATGGGTATCAAATGAAAGGGCTCAACAAGCAGAATACAATATACTAAAAAAAATTGAAATCCAAGATTTCATTAAGTCGATAATTTGTAGACAATTGACGTGCCCCACGGTTTTATTTTAGTCTAGTCTATGCATATGTTTATAATTCCCACGATTGTATCTATTTTATTATTTTTTGGTTTTTAGTACATTTATCTTAAACATTGCAATGTATGTTTAACATAAAACCGTTTAACTTAAAAAGTTTTTTTACCTATTTTTTTTTTTTTTATGTAGTAGATTACGACTGAATGTGGTCAGCAACTTTATATGCAAGATTACAAGACTGAATGCTTTTTAACGGGAACCAAATCAAGAGTACAAATCATTAGGTTCGTCCATTGAGGTTACATAACTATCGTCTTCCAACAGTTGGCACAGTATTATTATAACACAGACTACTAAAAGAAATGTAAACATACGCGCGCTAACGTAACGAATCGACCAGTTGTTGATTATCTCTTCGATTCCCCTTTGTTACCGTGTCGATTACTTGTAAGAAGCGATAGAATCATCTCCATGCCTCCCGCCGCCAATAAGGCTATTTATATTTCCGCGAGATTCCGACGCACTCTTACATAATTACGTACACATACAGCCTCTTTTCAATTGGCGGGCCCGTCGTGTCTAGCGAATGCGTGAAGAGGCTTGGAGGTAATGCTAATGATAACGCGCGATAGAAAACTTACGCTAAGACATGTTTCAGGATTACATCTTTTATAGACTTTTTAGTCCTGGTACAAAGTCTACCTACCTAGCAATAAGAGTAAATATCTAGATATTTTTCCCGAATTGTAAATAGTGGTTACCTTAGCATGCAATGTATTTAACGTGTTGAGTGTACTGCGTAACGTCCGGCGCGGCGGCGCGGCGGCTAGGTAATAACATTGCATTATTTTCTTGCCAGTGCATTCGGCGGATGGTACTTATAAATGATAAGTTAACCGTTATTCGCGGAAACTGCTAGGTAGGTAGGTATATCCTTTACTAACTATCAATAAATAATTTGATTTAAATCCAAAGACAACCAACTATAATATTTATTAAATAAAAATAAAGTCTGAAACCCTATAATAAAGTACGCCGTCAAGTTTCGAGCGTGGGATTTCTTAAAAAATTGAGTTCGTCGTCGAGTTCCTTGTCGTAGAAGCAGTTGTGCGCGTGCGCGTGTGTGGGGGAGGCGGCGGCGGGCGGCGCCAGCAGGCAGCCGTGCCGCCGCAGCAGCAGGTACAGCAGCAGGTTGTACTCGGAGGTCGCGTTCTGCACCATCTTCAGCGTGGTCTCCAGCTGCTCCTGCTGCGCGTCCCACGCCCGCAGCCGCTCCACGCTCGCGCCCAAGTACTGGTTCAACTGAAACACACGCATACACATACTCGTACACCACGGCTCAACACAATCTCCTCTGCCGATTATACATTTACACACCTAGCTCCGAAATAAATAAATCGAAGCGAGAGCACCTTACAACTTAGGATGAAGTCACGGGAATACTAATAAGCTAGCGAAAGGAAATCTTGAAGTACCTAATACTGAATTAACATTTACATGTCTAAAATAGGTAAGGTAAAATATAAATACGGTGGTAAGGCCACATCGGGTAGGCAGGTGCCCAGAGGAGCAAAAATGACGGGCGGAAAATTTGAGAGCAACCGGACCAGTAACAAATTAATCCAAAAAGCACATGCTTAGGGCCCCAGGGCCCCAGACCCCCAGAGGACTCCAAAGCCATCTCAGAGCTTGCCAGAATAAGTTTATAATTAAGTTTTAACCAAAACTTTTCACTATTATTTTCTCGCTTGCTGCGCTCACGCATAAATAAAATGTATTTATGGTTTCAGTGCATTTAAGCCTCTATAACTTTTCAACAAAGATGGACCTGTTCTACATTCTCCTAGTTATCAAATAACTTCTACATGTTCTTACAATAGTCATCCCATATTTGGAATTACTAGCTCATAATCATGTCTCATGGTATTCGCAGAATAAAGGGCGGCGAATATTAATTTTGCCCGAAGCTTCTAAATAGCTAGATCGGGCCCTGTGCGAGTATGGTGGTAGAGTTACGTCCCATTATTTTTCTACTTTTTCTCAACCAGAAGGACACTTAAACTATCGTGTCATGAAAATATTTACAGATAGCCACAAGATAATTAGCGTTCCCAAGTTAGATTTCTTATTTAGATCGTTTCAGGTGGCAATCCGTTGTCTCCATCTGACAAAGGCGTAAGGATGCATAATATGTTAGTTCATTACACCATTAACCTTACATTATTCACTGCGAGATCTGCACGGTTCCTACTCAAATGATTCAAAATATACCTAGTGGGTTTAATTAAACATTCTTAGAATGAAATCAATCTGACAACAAACATTTACGAAGTTAATTTAGGTTTAGCTAGAAAGTAAGTAAAATATTTATTAAACTTGAGAGTTTAAATTAGATTCAATTCAAATCAGTGTAACAGACCGAAAAGGAAACCACGGTTCGTTGGTGGATACTCCAGTAGATGTATTTATTCATAATGTTAAAGGGATGTTTCTGGTCTGAGATAAACTGACTATCCTTTGGGGGAAAATCAATATGGGCTTGTTAGAACTATCTAAGAATTTCGTAAATGAATTTCCAGGGACGTCCTTAAGCATCGTAAATGAGTTAAGAGTTACCTTAACTATCCGCCTCTCCATGAGCTTCCTCTGTATCCACTCACAGAGGTAGGTGAAGAGGCCGAGCAGCATGAGCGAGACGGTGAAGACGAGGTCGAGAGTGGGGAAGTAGACGAGATGCAGGCTGGGCCAAAGCGAAGGCGCGGGCGCGGGCGCGGGCGCGGGGGCGGGCGGCGGCGGCGCCAGCAGCTCTGGCACGTAGTAGTGTGCCGGCAGCACCAGCAGCGCCAGCAGCGCCGTCAGCACCACGCCGCTCGAGCACGCGCTGACTGGCATCTCCGCTAGCGCAGCGCAAGACCATGTCGCTTAGATGTCGCCACTCTTATTGTCGCTTCACGCACGCAACACTTTCTATAATATACCTACTCCACTATAATATTAGTACACTAAATAGCAAAATCTACGGTTTTATTTAGAATAAATGTATTTGTCCAGAACTTTTGTAAAATTGTCCTATTATTGTTGTTTTATCTAAAAGTAAACCTGAGTTTTTACGACAGATTGCAGACAGAACGGTTTACTCTTTTTTGAAGCTTTTTTGTCGATCATTTTCTGTGACATGAAGTCACAACCATATTTCTATGTCTCTGGCGTCACCCAATAACTACGGATTTAAGTATCATAAATTTAGAATAAAATCTCCTCGTTGGCGTCCCATTTCGTTTTTTCATAGACATAGAAGTAAACCGATTTCGGTGGTCTAACTGCTAGTAGGTCGGACTCATAAGCGAGAGATATTCTAGAGTTAGATCCCCAGTGCTGCCATGTACCAATGACTCGTTTTCTAAGTTATGTACCTACATTAGTTGCACCCTAACCGATGCTCTCACGGTGTGGGAAAACATCGCGAGGAAACCTGCACATGGAGAAATGTGTAACCATGATCCAATACGGTCAGGTTCCCCTGTTAGCAGGGTCACGGAGCTCGGAGGTCGTCAGATGGCAGTCGCTCCATTGTAATGACTTGACCTGCCAAACCCTGGATCGTGGTCAAGCGTACCCCGAATGAGAAATTATATTTGGATATCCGCTTTCGTTCTCGAGCCTTAGGGCCTCAGCCAGGCGGCAAATGCCTGATAGTGTGACCTTGGCTCCGTAGCAGAGGCAAAGTGCTTGCCCTAGAACGCTACGTGCTCTTATGCGGCATCGCACCCTGATCGTACCCATAGATCAGTGGCGTGCATTCCATACAAGCAGAAAAGCAGTGCCTACCCTAGGGTATTCAAGGAACATAAAACAAAAATTAAATATATAATGTACACTAATGATCACAGAATCAAACGAATATACGTACGTAATTTACTTTACGTATATTTTACTAAATCACGTTATCTACATTATATTTTTACCGAATTTAAACTTTTTCAAAACAGCGCCATCTAGTTCCTAGTAAGAAGAGAGAGCCGTGCCGCTCGCCGCCGCTAGATGGCGAAGCTTATAAGCACTCGTTTGAAATGCCTTTTTTGTTGAAAAATGCTGGCTTCTGATTGGCTGTTTCGCCTCCCCCGCGAAAAATTAACGAACTGATTGTATGGCGAAAAAAGCTCTGCCTATAAAGCGATGCTACCAAATTGAGAAGTGTCAATATTTGGTAAGTTTGGAAGGGAAGGGCTGTTTTTAATTTTGCGGCATTTTTTTCATATTGGATTGTTTTTCTTTTGCAACTACGAACGAAAACTTTTGCAAATTATTGTTTTATCAGTTTATAGTTATTATTAGACATTTGTTCAGAACAAAATGAGTACAATAAGTTGTGAAAAGTGTGGTGATGATGTTTGTTTGCCGAAACTGCGTAATTTTTCAAGTTTACCATTTCAAGAAAAAGTAAACATTATCGCAAAAGGCCGAGTAAGACATTTTAATACTAAAATATACGACATTCATAATAATTGGCTCACGGGCTGTGTGCATAGGTACTAACCGCTTATTTTGTGTTCCGTGCATTTTTAAAAGTTTGGAAGCACAGGTTATTTTGATTTGAATAACCTTAAGTTGTTTTAACTAACATTCTAAAATCTTAATAATTTTCATCACTAAAAGTTCACTGCCTACCTTGTCTAAAATGTCTATGCACGCCACTGCCATAGATTATTCGCTTATATATCGCTACCCTATTTATTTATTTACTTTTGACTTTTATAATATTAACAGAGTTCGACCAAAAATTTAACAAACAATAAGTCAAATACAGATCCTCACAGATAGAAACAAGTATCGCTGAGGTGATTAACCCTAGTAATGGACAATTAGTTTAAGTTGACACTTTAGTAAACAGAAAATTGACAATTTACCAACATTAACGATATTATTTGATTTTTACTGCGTCAGAAAGGAATTATACAATATGCTTGCACTTACGTTAAATCGCTGTATCGAGACCGTGCGCGCGACGACACCGCCACGTGATAGGGGGCCATTATGGACAATATTGTCACAGCTATCAAGCGAGAAGTAAGTAAATATTGTGAAAAAAAAATATGAAATCTTGTGTTATCTATATTAGAGAATACATTCACAATAACATATCTTACTAGGACCATATTTTTATCATTTATCTCAAAAACGATTAGAAAATGTTTACTGCAATATGGATTTGACAGCTCAAGTCAGTGACAATAATGTCAATTTTAGCCGTAGCGAGCGCTGTGATCGTTTAGGCTACTCCCTCCACCCGCTTTGAACCCTACCAATAACAGGTTAGTTAGAAGTTAATTTGAGTTTGCAACAAAAAGTAAGGTGAATTCTGTCATCAGACGATGGATTGCCATTAAATAAAGAAGTCAAGTGAAGTTAATTTTAAATTCCCGCGGCATCCTATTCGGGCCAATATATTTTTTTTAAGTTGGTAGGACTGTTAGTGACATCTGTGCCAAATTACCCGCCAAAGTCATTATTAGTTTTTAGTTTACGCTTGTCTTTCTGAAGTACCAAAAGTGCATTCGGGGATTTTCACGATGTCCAGTTTTGTTGAACAAAGAAGTGCTATTAAATTTTGCATGCAGAATGATATTTCCGCCGCTGAAACGTATCAAATGTTACAAAAGGCATTCGGTGATGAGACCATGTCGCAAAAAAATGTGTACAAGTGGTACAAGGACTTCAAAAAAGGCAGAGAACGTGTTGATGATTTGGAGCGCTCCGGACGACCATCGACGCGACGTCAATTGATGACCAACACATCGACAAAATCAAGGATTTGATGCTAGGAAACCGTCGATTAACAATTCGAGAACTTGCTGATACGGTTGGAATATCATATGGATCAGTGCAAGCGATTTTGAAGGATTATTTGGGCCTCAGAAGAGTGAAATCGCGTTTAGTTCCGAAATTTCTGTTTTTTTTTCGAAAAAGAGCGACGCGTTGAGCTTGTAAATCAATGCTTTCTGACTATAAAGGTGACTACAAACAAATTATTACTGGCGACACAACTTGGATTTATGCCTACGATCCAGAAACAACTGAAAAATCAAGTGAATATCGCTCGAAAGGTGAGGCAAGACCGAAAAAACCACGCCAAAGTCGTTCGAAAATTAAGGTGATGCTCACAGTTTTTTAGGGTTCCGTAGTAATCTACGAACCCTTATAGTTTCGCCATTTCCGTCTGTCCGCAGGTTTCCTAAGAAACCCTTGGTACTACAGAGCTGAAACTAAGCATGATTATACATATGAATCACGCCGACAGCACTGTAGAGTAAAATCTTGGAAAAAAAAATTTTTTCGGGTGTCTCCCTTAGACGTGAAAGGGCGATGATTTTTTTTTTCTCGCCAATATCATTGAGTGGGGTGTCATAGGATAGCATTTTAAAAGATAGAAGGGGTTTACTAAGAACGTTTTTCGATTCAGCACTCCGTTTGCGAAATATAAATTTTTAAAGTGAAAATTTTTGTCAAACACAAGTGTCCCCCCCCCTATACCTGCTAAACGGTTGTTTCTAAAAATGTGAAAAAATTCACGTTGGTAGAATATACAACGAAATTTAAAGGAAAACTATCACACATAAGTTTGTCCTTCAAGTTTGCGAGTAATAGTCGACCAAGTGCCAAACACTGTTGGGATTAATAAGAATAAATTTGAACCATGCTGCTACGGAACCCTACAATGCGCGTGGCTCGACACGCTCTTGGCCGGTTTTTCGATTACCGTGGTGTTGTGCATTACGAGTTCCTTCCAACCGGCCAAACTGTCAACAAAGCATATTATTTGAGTGTTATGCGTCATTTGCGTGAAGCTATTCGCCGTAAAAGGCCGGAATTATCGGCCAATAACTCATGGATTTTGCACCACGGTAAAGCGCCGTCGCACACTGCAATCATTCTTCAAGAGTTTTTCTCCAAAAACTCGACCCATGTTGCTCCACAACGAGCGTAGGTATTCGCCTGATTTAGCTCCGTGCGACTTCTGGCTATTTCCAAAACTCAAGAGACCACTCCGGGGCAATCGTTTTGAGTCCATAGATGAGATCGAACGTGAATCGATGCGCGCACTTAAGGCTATTCCTACTGATGACTTTGCGGCATGTTTCGAGGACTGGAAGAAACGTTAGCAGAAGTTAGAAGAAGAAAAAGAAGTTAGGGCCGGGGGGGATTATTTGTGGGGGATGATATTGATTTGGATGAATAAATAAAGATTTTTCATTTTTCAACTTTACCTTACTTTTTACCCGACTGCCAAAGAAGGAGGGTAATGTTTTTCGAGTGTATGTAAGTATGTATGTATGTCTGTTCCTTTGTGACCTCCTGTAGCCTAAACGGCTTGATGGATTTTGATGTATGAGGTATCGTTAGATTTGTCTTGATTACGGGAGTGTCATAGGATACATTTTATTTTAGTGTGCAGTCGGGTATTTTGTTTTTTTAATAATTATTGATCAGCGTGTTACAACTTAAATGTTGGAAAAAAATTGAAAACAAATTCTTAAGATCCATGTATATAAAACAGTTTGCAGTGTATCCAGCTTTTCCAACAATTTATCCAACTCTCTTTCTACTGGAGATGATAGGTTACTACAAATAGAAGTTAGAAGAAAGCTGGCTCTAGCTACTTATGTGTTTAAAGTGTTCCGTGGACTATTGAATGACCCTTTAGATCTGGAGTCTATTGAGCTGTATGTGCCAAACCTTGTATTGCGAGCAGGGTCCCAGATGTTTGCCACGCCAAGGTGTAGGACCAATATCCTTAAGTACGTAATGCTACATTGCAGATATTAAGCTAGATTGTGGTCAAGAGCGAACACATTTTTAATAAAAAATAAAACAAAATAAAAATTAAATGCGGTTTCGAGACGTGTTGATACATTTCATTGTACAATAAAAGAATTTAATAATGTTACTAACCCATTAATGTGAATCTTATGTCTAATTTTTACGACACACATTGTTTTACTATGAAGACATTGTAGATTATGTATACTTTTACTTTACATATTTGAAACTTATATAATTTATTGTTGTTAAATTGTTACTTAATTTTATTTTGGATTGAAATTAATTAACTATTACTTATTATGAGATCATGAATTGTTTTTTAAAATAGAGAATTATGAATGTTTTAGGTACGTAAATTGATTTTATTATATGTAACTAGCTTCCTTCCCGCGGCTCCGCCCGCGTGGACTACAGGTTATATCGTGCCTAACTGTGGGATAAAATGTAGCCTATATCCTTTCCCAGGCTCTAATCTATCTCTGTAATAAATTTCATCAAAATTGGTTTAGTAGTTGACCGACAGAGACTTTCGCATTTATAATATTAGTAAGGAAAGGAATAAGGAATAGTAAGGAACTAGTAAGGATGAACTTCACATTGTCGATTTGGATGCAAACCTGTAGATGATGTTTTGAATTTTTATTAAATAAAGAATTGATTGATAATTATATTGTGATAAGTACCTATATCGTCACTATAAATATAAATTTTTGATAAAAATTTGAATCAAAGCTCTTCTCGCCAAAACAAAACCTGTATTAAAAAGGTCAAAGTTAAAATCATTGCACTGGTTATTAATTCTATGCTCACTACTCCTGGAACGTACCATGAGGCCGGAAAGAGCGGCTTCCGAAGCAGTAGACAAAAAGATAAAGCGGGACACTAAGGCGGACATCCATGGTTTCGTTGTATTTCTATTTTCTTGCTTTACGCCGCGTTATAATTACCTTTAGAACGCAGAAATATGTTTTTTACTACTCGGTTAACCAAGTCATTAGGTATTTAAGCAACCACGTTATTATTTTTAGCAGCCAAATTACAGATCAAATCATCAATTAAGTACATTATCTTTAGCAGCTCGAAAAAATTTTTTCAGAAGCCCATTTACAACTTTTAACAACACGACTGCCTCGTTTATTTCTGCTACCAATAATATATCGATTTTTATCGCCGAGTCAATGTAATAGTCGCAAGTTTATTTTTATCGCTGGCACGTTATTTTTTGTATCATTATTATTGTGTCCTCTAAATACAAATACCCCGCTCTTAAGAATTATTTATTTGTCCCACTTGCAGTGGAGATGTCGGGCTTTTTTGGGACACTGAAGCCAAATCTACATCACGGAAGTGGACGTCGTCTGCGGAATAGAGGCCATAATCTTAGCTACCCTACATTTATTAACGAAACGGGGCGGGTTATTTGACTAAGTATAAGTTTGTTAAGGCTGCATTTTTGCAAAATGTTTTTTAATAAACACATAACCCTCCTTTTACGTAACGTGAAAATTAAACGAGTCTTGTAACGGTACTGCTAGAGCCATCTCTTAGTTTACGACGGTAACATATTGCCCACGTTGAGGGTCACGTTTGTTGATGTTGACAGAGGGAAAAAAAAAATCTACCATTAACTCAATTTTACAAAATGGTTATACCTATTACTTTATTAGTTGTCACAGTTGTCATTGTCAGTGTCACCGAGAAACCGATTTTCAAGAATGTCAACATCTTTGGAAAGTAAACAAGTATTTTGCTAAAAATCCTGTTTTTACGTACTTTGGAGATTTTGACCTACAGAACTCGCTAAAATTTATAAAGAGGTAAGCGCGGTACTCATTCCCTTCAGCCCATAATTCCGTATATCTTCAGTAAGTCAACCTACGTAGAGTTAGGAAAGCAATTTGCACCATCTCATTTAAATTCATGTCGATCTCCTTTGTTTTCGTTTCAGGGTCAGGCTCGACGTGTCCGCGCGACACAAAGGGAATGCAGTGAGGTCGGGCGCCGATCACCATGCGGAAAGTGGTGCTGTTCAAGAGCGAGTCGGAGGAGTACCGGCTGGCGTGCAGCGAGCGCGCGTTCGAGGCGGTGTTCGTGGAGCCGCTGCGGGTGGAGCTGCGGGGGGCGGGGGCGCTGGCGGCGGCGCTGGCGGGCGGCGGGGCGGGGGGGCTGGCCGTGACGTCACCGCGCGCCGTGGACGCGCTGGCCGCCTGCTGGGACCCCGCCAAGTTCGTGTCGTGGAGCGCGCGCCGCGTGTACGCGGTGGGTGACGTCACGGCGCGCCGCGTCAAGCTGCTGCTGGGGCTGGACGCGCTGGGCGCGGAGGCCGGCAATGCACACACTTTGGCCGAAATCATCATCAGAGAGAACCCTGCCTCCTCCAAGTTCCTGTTTCCCTGCGGCAACCTGAGCTCCGAGGTCCTCCCCACTCTGCTGGAGGCGGCCGGCATCACAGTGGAGTGTCTCCCGGTGTACGAGACCAGGGAGAACGAGAAGCTGCGCAGTGACCTGCTGGAGCTGAATGCGATGGCAGAGACGCCGTGCTGCCTGGTGTTCTTCAGCCCCTCCGGCTGCGAGTACATCCACCGCCAGCTGCAAACCTTCAACAACAAACTCTTTCACTTGCCCCACTTTGCGATCGGAAACTCTACAGCTCATAAGATCGAAACTTTAGGGATAGAAATAGCCGGAGTGGCGGCCAAACCTAAACCGGAGAGTGTCATGGAATCTGTGCAGAAATATTTCGAGTCTCAGAGCTGTAGCTGATAGTTACATTGTCACAATAGGAATGCTTTAAATATTTTAAGATTTAATATTCTGCAATGCAGGTTAAAAATGACAAAATGTTACAAAATTATTATGTACAAAAAGTGGTGATGGTAGTTATAATTTTATAATTTGTTATTATTATGAGAAAACAATAAATTATTACTGTTGTTTTTAATTTTTTCGTTTTGTTTTAATAACCTATATTTATTTATTATTTAAATATATAAATAACAGCTTTCTTCACTCCAGTGACGGTAAATTACCAGTCATTGACAAAATCAGTTTTTAAGCTATTTATAAGACTAATTTATAAGATTATCACTCAACTACACTGGGCGTCAAAAATAAGTAGTACACTTTTCAAATTGCAATTACTCCTAAACTATAGTAGTTACACTTATGAAATAAAAAGCAGTTTATAGTAAACTTAACGAAGTTTATTAAAGTTATATTTTATTTGGCATGAATAAAGTTTCAAACTTAAAATTAAGATAAATACTAAAAAGTATCAATTTTTAACGATATGTCAACCACTTAATTTTCACGTTTTGGAACTTTTTCACAATTTAATAACTTGTGTTGCCGCCTCGGGCTCTAATTACAGCTTGGATCCGGTTTGGCATGCTGAACACTAAGTTTCGGAGGCGGTGTTGGGGAATATTTTCCCATTCTTCTATCAGCGCATGTTTTAGAGCCCTGAGTGTGGCAGGAGGTGGACTGCGCCTTCTGACTAGCCTCCCAAGCTCATCCCAGGCGTGTTCAATCGGGTTGAGATCTGGGCTTCTCGATGGCCAAGCCATCAAGTTGATGCCAACCTCCTGAATGTACTCTTGTACGTGGTGAGCAGTGTGTGGCCGGGCGTTATCATGCATTAGGATGGCTCCATCACCCATATTTATTAAATATGGCCCTGCATACTCGTTGAGGATCTCCGAGGCATATCTTTCACCAGTCAAAGTCCCATTTTCTATTACCACAAGCTCTGTGCGACTCTCTGAAGAGATACCAGCCCATACGTGTACAGAGCCCCCGCCATATTGGACTCTTTCCGAGATACAAGCTTGAATGTATCGCTCACCGGGTCGTCTGTAGACTCTCCGCCGTCCATCTGAAGTGTATAAAGAGAATCGAGACTCATCTGTGAATAAAACTCTAGCCCATTCTTCTTCGCCCCATTGTACGTGTTGACGGGCGTAGCGTAGTCTTGCTACGCGATGCTCTGTCTCAAGTTTGGGGCCATTTGCTGGTCTTAGAGGCTTCAGGTTAGCTTCAGCAAGTCTTCTTCTCACTGTACTCTCACTGATGTAGTCTGTTCGGGTCCGAAGAAGCTGTTGCTGAACCTCAACTGCATTAAGGTGTCGATTTCTTAACACAGTGGAAACAATAAAGCGATCTTCTCGGGTACTTGTGCACCTGGGTCTGCCATTACCTCGTCTCCTTAGATGGTTTCCAGTCTCTTCGTACCTTTGCTTTACTCGCTGAACCGTTCTTAAAGTTACACCCACCCTCCTTGCAGTACGACGCATACTGATGCCCACTTCGAGAAAAGCTAAGATTCTTGCACATTCTTCTGGTGAAAGAGGCATGATTAGTCAAATTTACTCTCTGAAGATACCTATGCCTACAATTGCTTTATCAGCAGCGAATGTGTCAAACACAAAAATCCTAAGTAAGACAACACCTTTCAACAGTTTAAAAAAAGTGTTTTTATTTATTCGTTTTTTTTAAAGTCAAGCATTATAAGTTCTTATAATGCATGAAGTTTTTATTGAATAAGATTAAATTTTCTTTTTAACCTTTTTTGTTTCAAAGGTCTAAGTTTTATAGTTTGGGAGAAATCGCAATTTTAAAACTGTAC